>CABHPH010158426.1:16833-39885 GCA_902168325.1 Peromyscus nudipes | reverse complement strand
TTCTTTCTTTCTTTCTTTCTTTCTTTCTTTCTTTCCTCCCTCCCTCCCTCCCTCCCTCCCTCCCTCCCTCCCTCCCTCCCTCCTTCCTTCCTCTCTCTCTCTCCTCTCTCTCTCTCTCTCTCTCTCTCTCTCTCTCTCTCTCTCTCTCTCTCTGTCTCTCTCTTTGAGACAGGGATTCTCTGTGTAGCCTTGGCTGCTCTGGAACTCTCTCTGTACACCAGGCTGGTTTCAGACTCAGAGATCTGCCAGCCTCTGCCTCCCGAGTGCTGGGATTAAAGGCGAGCGCCACCACGCCCGGCATCAGGCTGTCTTTTCTTATTGCTGCTCCAGCTCCTTCTGTGGTGTGTCAATCCTGCAATAGATGTTCTGAATATTTCTTCGCTATCTGCTATTTGTGCCAGAAAGCTGCTGATAGCATATTTTCCTATGCAGAATTTTCCTTCTTTTTCTTTTAAATTAATTTTAAAGATCATCATCGTCATTAGTTAAAGTCTTATGTAGCTCAGACTGGCCTTAATCTCCTCCCACCTCTGCCAAGTGCTGGAGTTACCAGTCAATACCGTAATGCTTGACTTTGAAATATTCATTTTAAGTCACCAAAAAGGAAAGGGGCCTTTCCTACTCTGGATTTTCTCAGTTTGTGCCAACTTTATCATATTGATTGGTTGGTTGATGTTGCTGGGGATGGAG
This sequence comes from Peromyscus nudipes, assembly GCA_902168325.1. NCBI lineage: Eukaryota > Metazoa > Chordata > Mammalia > Rodentia > Cricetidae > Peromyscus > Peromyscus nudipes. The sequence continues at coordinate 39,195 of CABHPH010158426.1, read as the reverse complement.
CCTAGGGTCTCATGTGTGCCAGGCCAGTGCTCTCCCTCTGAGCTCTACCCCACTTTTATGGAGCCATGAACCGAGTTGACTGCTGTGCCCACTGTCAAGCTGATGACCAGCATCCACATGTTCAAGGCTCCCCTGAGTCCATCACACTGCATGTTTTCTGTGCTGTTTGCTGACATTCTTAGCATCTTTTTAAATCCTGGGTTCTTTTGTACCCCACACAAATGTAAGGGACCTGTGTGTGCAGGTCTTCAGTGAGGTCCCCCTGGGGTGTGGATTGCTCTTACACTGAATTAACTCATTAGTGATGCTGTTTATTTATTGGACACAAGGGACTCACACTGAGTTAATTATTTATTTACAGGGCCCCAGAGGCGAGTGTTGAGCTTATGATCTCTCTCCACATCGTGGCCGTTGCTGTCATTCTTACCATGCCTTTTCTTCTTTTATATTAATTTTCTCCCTCCTCATGCCCACGGTCTGGGCATGTACTCATTGGCTTGATAAGTGTCTTCGTGTAGCTATTTATCTTTATAAAATATTCAGCCTGGTCTTGTGTCAAGTGCAATAGAGTTCATCTCAATCATCTAATGTTTTAAGGTTGGTCCAGAGAACTTTTCACAATCTGTCACGTGGCTCCCGGCAGCTTTGGAGGTGGCTCTGCTTCAGTCTTCAGATGGATGATGTTGCATAAGCCGTCTCTGCCCCTGCTCTCCTGTGGGCCTCAGCTCCTGTACTGGGAACCGCAGCACCAGGTTTCAATCCCACTGAAGACAAGGGCTTCAGCTCCTGCATCTCTGCCTGTTCCGGGGAGTTGGGGGGATTGTTTGTTTTTATTTATTTATCTAATTGTCATTGCCGTGGTGGACAATGACACGTGGTTTTCTGACTGCTACTGTCTCTCAAGTACTCTCTGGGCTTCCTTTGCCATGGCTGCCTCACTCCACCCCTTCTCAAAAGATCACTTCCGGGTCAGTTTGCTGAAGTTAGCTCCTCCCATCTGGCCTGCTGCAGATTGGCTAGGTGTGGTTTTTAATTATGAAGAAAACATTTTTTTTTTTAAATAGGGTTTTATTCTGTCTACCAGGTTGGATTCCCCTGGGATCAAGAGTGCCTCCCACTGGCCCCCCTCAATGGCTGAGTAGCTAGGACCAGGAGCACAGGCCATGATGTCTTTATGGGACAGATCTCCTTTGTTTTGAAATGTCCAATCCATCTATTTCCCACTTAACGCTTTCTGCATTACTGTCTTGTTAAGACTCCTACCCTGAGATCACAAATAAGTATCCTTCATGGCTGGCTTGGTCTTTCCCTTAAAAACAAACAAACAAGCAAACAAACAACAATGTTTATTTGTGTGTGTGTGTGTGTGTGTGTGTGTGTGTGACGGCACATGTGTCAGAGGACAATTTGTGGGAGTCAGTTCTCTCTTTACCACCATGTGGATCCTAGATCAGACTCAGGTCATTAGGCTTGGTGACAAGCACATTTACCTGCTTCGATGGTCAGCTCTGATTGTCAACTTGACACACTCTGAGAAGAGAGCCCCAGTAAGGGACCATCTAGATCAGGTTGATCTGTGGGCATGTCTACGGGGGATTGTCTTGACTGCCTTTGTTGATGTAGGAAGACCCATTTGGAATGTGGGTGGGGCCATATAGTCTGGACCCAAATAAAAGGATGTGGAAGGGGTTGGAAAGATGACTCAGTGGTTAAGAGCACTGGCTGTTCTGCAGAGAACCTGGGCTTGGTTCCCACCACCCACAAGGTGGCTCACAACCATCTGTAACTACAGTTACAGGGATCTGATGCCCTCTTTTGGCCTCTTTGGGTACTGCAAGCATGTGGTGCAAAAACATACATGTAAACACAAATATACATAAAATAAATACATTAATTTAAAAAAGTTTAAAAGACATGGGAGAAGAAAAGTTGTCTGATTTTTCCCTAGCTTGGCTCTCTCTCTCTCTCTCTCTCTCTTTCTCTCTCTCTCTCTCTCTCTCTCTCTCTCTCTCTCTAGTTCATCTGTTCTGTTGCTGCCTTTGCTGATTCCTTTGCTGATATTAGAACTGGCTTCTTCAGGCTTCCAATGTAGATTGTCTTAGTTTACTCTCTCTCTGTTGCCGAGAGAGAGAGAGAGAGAGAGAGAGAGAGAGAGAGAGAGAGAGAGAGAGAGAGTAATCGAACACAACCAAAGGCTTTATTTCATCTTATAGCTCATAGCCCATTATGAAGAGAAGTCAGGGCAGGAACTCAAGCAAGGAAAGAGCATGGAGGCAGGAACTGGAGCAGAGACCGTGGAGGGGTGCTGTTTACTGGCTTGCTCCCCAGGGCTTGCTCAGTTAACTTTCTTTTTTCTTTGAGACAAGGTTTCATTGTATAGCTCTGGCTGTCCTGGAACTCACTATGGAGGCCAGGCTGGCCTCGGACTCACAGAGATCTGCCTGCCTCTGCCTACTGAGTGCTGGGATTAAAGGTGTGTGCCATCATGCCATGTTCAGTCTATTTTCTTTTACTGTTCAGATCCACCTGCCCAGGGGTGGCACCACCACCCATGGGCCCTCCCACATCAATCACTAATCAAGAAAATGACCAATCTGATGGAGGCAATGGAGACTTCCTTTTTCCAGCTGACCCTTAGCTTGTGTCAAATAGATAAAAAACTGAGCAGCACATGGATCAAAACACCTCTCAGGAGCCCTCCAGGCCTTTGGCACCAGATAGGGACTGCCAAGTGCTTCATGGACTGAGTATCTCCTGAGTTCCTGGCCTCTTCGGTGTGGGCCAACCATTGTTGGACTACTCTGACCTTAAGATGTAAGGCAATCTAACAAATCCTCTTTTCATATATATTCATTCTGCTGATTTACTCTTTCAGGAAACCCTGACTAGTAAACTCACCAACGCATCTCACTGGCCCCTTGATCTTTCATGGGTTAGGTCACCTCAGCAAACGGTCATGCACTCAGGACAGATGTTCCCCCCGTGCCAGGCCAAAGGTAAGGACTTAGCTTTATTTTGCTCCATGTACTGAGCCTGTTTCCTTTACCATATTATACCTATATCTATATATCTATATTTTTCTGTGCTGGTGATGGGACCCAGGGCTGGGTGCTGGGCAAGCATCTTACCATAGATTCCCAACCCAGCTCTGACCCTGTTTCCTCCTCCTGTCTCTGGATTGTGTTGAGCAGATGTGCATGGACAAGCATTCCAAGTTGCAGCAGATAGTGTGTCTGACATAGGAGGGAAGGGACTGGGGTTTGGACACAGTGAGGACAGTCCCTTCTACCATGGGAACACTAGTACATGACATTCTGGGTTGGGTAAGACATTCCCTGGATTTTTCCCACTGGTAGATATTTTGGGGGTAAGTTTCTTATTAACCCATTCTTTCACTTTTTATTTCTCACCGACTGTATTGGGTACATTACATATCCAGGGGGTTAAGTGGGGGGGGGTGTTACTTGCATTCAGGAGAGTTGAGATGAGACAGGTGCCTGCCCTGTAGGGGTCATCCAGGCCCAGGAACCCCCAGCCCTTTAGCTCACTCAGAAGGTGGCTTCCCCGCTGGTTCCTTCCACCACACATCAGTCCACTCTAACTTTTACATAACTGAATCATGAGACATGTGAGTTTTCACTACCTTGTGGGGGCAATTCCTATTTGGCTAGTTTTCTCTTGGTTGTGACAAGACACTTGACAGTTAGCCGGTGAGATGGCTCAGTGGGAAAAGGCACTTGCCACCAAGCCTGATGATATGAGTTCAGTTTCTAGGACCCATGTGGTAGAAGGAGAGAACTCATTCCTTCAAGCTGTCCCCTGACCTCCCTGGCACACGCACAGACACGTGCACACAAATAAGTAAGTGTGATAGAAAGAGATGGCAGGATGGCTCAACAGTTAAGGGCACTGGTAGAACGTGGGTTTGATTGCTAGCACCCACATGGTGGATCACTATATCTGTAATTCCAGTCACAGGGGATCTGACACCCTCTTCTGGCCTCTGCAAACACTAGGGTCACACATGGTGTACAGACATACATGCAGACAAACACCCACATACATAAATTAAAAAAAAACAACAACCTTCAAAAGCAACTTAAGCAAGAGGGTTTACTTGGCTCCTGGTTTAAGAGTGTGATCCATCCTGGTGAGGAAATCATGGCAGCAGGGGTGTGAGGTGGCTGGTCACACTGTATCTACAGTCAGGAAGCAGAAAGATATGAATGGGAGTGTTTAGCTGGCTCCCTCCATTTTTCCTTTGTTCATAGTGGGACACTAGCCTATAGGATGCTATTGTCCTTCATTAGGTGGGTCTTTCCTCCCCAATTAATGTCCTCTGGACATGTTCCCATAGATTCATCTAGAGATGTGTCTCCTAGGTACCTCAAATTCCAGTCCTGCTGAAAATGGAGACTTCCTATCCCAGTCCCCAAGCGCTCTTTTCTGCTTCTTTATTCGTAAGTGGTGTGACATGGGGTGTTTTCAACATTATTCTAGCTTCATACACACCCACCTCCAGTGGCTTCCTCGCTTTCCTTAGTTTCTGAAGCAATATAACCTGCTGTTTAGACCTTTTTCTTGAGAATTTGGTGGAGCTCACTCATAAAATACCTGGAAAACAAGCCTTTGACCACCCTCTAAACTTCTTTAATGGTTGCCGATACAGTCAGGTTTCTAAATTATATTGCCCCAATTTTATTTTTTGCCTGGAATATATCTGTTCATTCAGCTTTCATGTTGCTGGTGATATCAATTTAGTTTGAGTTCGTTCATTCATTTCCACAGGTACTTATTTTCCTCTTTACACTCTGCCTTTGCTAACGTAACTTTGTATGCTCTTATCTTCTCCAGACCCGTGAGGATGCTTGAAGAGCCCCCCAGCTTGTGGATCTGACTCTGTCCCTGTGACGTAGACGTGGGTTTCTGCCCTGCTGACTCTGTGTTTGATTTGGGCAGACTTCCTCTGCTCTTTCACACATGGGCGGTCTTGTGAAAGTCTCCTGTGAGCCCAGGGAAGACACTCCGGAGCCTGTCAGACGGACATCCTCATGAATATAAATACCGCACCGGGTGCTTCCGCTTGCTCGCTCGCTGCAACAATCTTCAGCACACCCTCTGAGTCCCCATTTTCCTCCCCAGTTCCTCAGCTGCTGGGCATCCCACAGCTCTGCTTGGGAACTTAGACTCGCTATTAACAAGATGTATTCTCCTTCCATTGTTCTTTTTTTATTTTTTGCAACTAAACTGACTCACTTTTGTCCCTTACAACAGATTTGCTTCGGATCTCATCTTTTCCCCTCTGACACTGAAGTTGCTAGACTTCCTTTTGTTCCTGGTTTGCACCCCCTTTTATTTTCTTTTCATCTCTCTGGAATCCAGACTGCTAGATTCCTTTCTGTTTTGAACCTTTTGAAGATGGTATGTCTTTCTCTTAAACTGTCTCATTTATATTTAATCTGGGTTATATTAGGGTCTACTTCTTTTTAATAAATTTATTTGTTATTGTGCATATGCATGGCACTTGTGGGGTGGGGGTGCTTGTGACAGAACGCATGTGTGGAGGTCAGAGGGCAACTAATGGAGTCAGTGCTTTTCTTCACCCTTACCGGGTTCTGGGCATCAAACTCAGACTGTCAAACGTGAGCTGTAGGTATCCACCCACATCTGCTGGTCCATCCATCCAGCCCACTCCCCAGCCTTTTCCACTTCCTTCTTATCATATTTTCTTTACTTTTAAATAGCTAGGTGTCTTTGTTAGCTAGGTTCTAATGCTGTGAAGAGACACCATGACCACAGCAACTCTTATAAAGGAAAATATTTAATTGAGGTGGTGGTTTACAGTTCAGAGGTTCAGTCCATTATCATCATGGTGGGACATGGCAGTGTGCAGGCAGACATGGTGCTGGAGAAGGAGCTGAGAGTTCTACATCTTGTAGGCAATAGGAAGTGGTTTGAGATACTGGGCAGTATCTTGAGGATATATGAGACCTCAAAACGTGCCTCTACAGTGACACCCTTCCTCCAACAAGACCACCCCTACTCCAACAAGACCACACCTCCCAATAGTGCCACTCCCTTTGGGGGCCATTTTCTTTCAAACCACCATACCAGTGTGGTGGCATGCACCTTTAATCCCAGCACTCAGGAGGTTGAGGCTGGTGGATCTCTGTAAGTTCAAGGCCAGGCTGGTCTACATAGTGGAATTCTAGGTTAGAAAGAACTACATAGAAAAGAAAAGACCTTCTTACTATATTTTTGCCATTCATTAGCCCATTTTTTCTTTACTATAATGACACACCAGAGGCAGACTAACTTTATGAAGGAAAAAGCTTGAGTCAGTTCATAGTTTTTGGAAAGTCTCAAGATCAGACTCCTTAGCTTGGACTCTGGGGACCACTGATGGCCTATGCCATCATGGCAGGATATGTGTGGAAACTGGTGGTCAGCTTACCAGATGTGAAGCCAGAGAGGCTGGGGTTCACCTCTGCCGATCACTGAGGACTAGGATGCCTGTCCAGAGCTGGATCAGGGTTTCCTCTAACCTGGAACTGTGGCATTTCACCCCACCATGCTTACATGCTTGCCAATGGATACTCCTGTTCAGTACAATGTCACTCAAGACAGCTTGTACTTCCACAGAAACATGTGCTCTGAGGTGGGAAAGACAGTGCCGGGGAGCCTGGAGCTGCAGAGGGTGGAGGAGCTGATGGGGAGCCTGGAGCTGCAGAGGGTGGAGGAGCTGAGATGGGGAGCCTGGAGCTTCAGGGGGTGGAGGAGCTGCAGAGGATGGAGGATCTGAGATGGGGAGCCTGGAGCTGCAGAGAGTGGAGGAGCTGAGATGGGGAGCCTGGAACTGCAGGGGGTGGAAGAGCTGCAGAGGGTGGAGGAGCTGCAGAGGGTGGAAGAGCTGCAGAGGGTGGAGGAGCTGCAGAGGGTAGAGGAGCTGAGACAGCCTTTGTTCCTGCTGCTTCACACCCAGGGGCTGGGCTGGACACCTGAGGCTGGGCCAACCTCACCTGCTTCCACAGTTTTTTTTTTTTTGTTGTTGTTGTTGTTTAGTTTATTTGTTTTTTTTGGTCCACAGGACTTGCAGGGTGACACTTCTGCTGGGACACAGGCAACTTAGTGTTTCCTGTGTTCTGGGGCTCTAAGATGGCCACAATCAGAGCGTCTTTAATGGGTAAAATGGTCCTCCCACAGAGACCACATGAAGGTACTGTGAACAGCAAGGCTGTAGCTATAGATGCCACCTGTGGCCCCCACCATCTTCCAAATGTGACTGTGTGAGGGATCCTGGTGAAAGCCCCCAGTCAAGCCCAGGGCCCACACAACCACAGGGGCTAGGGTAACCGTTAGTGTTTGCTGATGGATTGATGGACCTGGGTGCTGGGGATGGAACCCAGGATTTGAAGATGCCAGGTGCATGCCTCACCTCGGAACTGCACCCACACACCCAGAAAACTGCTCATTTAAGGCCCGGGTCTTGGATGGTGTGTTCCAGAACATCAGGTGACCTGTGAGGTGCTAATCCAAGCCTCCGAAAAGCCGAGGTTTACACCCATCTTCTACTATGGTCTGCTCCCTCAGCTGTGGCGACAGGAGGCAGGGGCGCGTCGGGACCAGCCTGCCCTCCAGTGACCTGCTTGGCCAAGAGCCAGGTTGCTCTGCCTGGACTGGCTCAGTGGTCATTATTGGCAGCAGCCCCAAGAGAAAGGAGCTCACTAAACAGCATTCACCCAACTACTCACAGGCTGACTGCTCCTCTCTTCAGGTGGTCATCCTCCTCCTTTCCCCCATGCACATACACATAACACATATACATATGCACACATACATATGAACACACACATGACATTGTATAAACTGCATACATACGTGTATACATGCACACCAGTGTGAACATATGCATAGACACAATATATGGACATATTCACATACACATGTATACTCACACATGTAACACACATAAAGACACATGAATCACACATGCACATACATACACACACAAACATTCATGCACAGAAACAATATATGGGCACATGGGCACATGTATACACATACATATAAGACACACAAGGCACACATATGCACTACACATGCACACACACACATACAGACAAACATTTATGCATAGAAACAATATATGAGCACATGGGTGTAAGACACGTACACACAGGCACACACAGGCACCACACATGCATATGCATACACATACATGTATACACATGTAGCGTTCATGCACACACATCATACATACATGCTTAGACACATGTGCATATACACATGTATGTACACACATGTAGCACACACATATAGACACACATGTATGCACACAATGCATGCACACCTGTGCACTGCACACATAGCCGCATCAGAATGAGATCACCTTTATTTATTTTTATTTTATGTGCATTGGTGTTTGCCTGCATGTATGTCTGTGTGAAGGTGTCAGATCTTGGAGTTACAGACAGTTATGAGTTGCCATGTGGGTGCTGGGAATTGAACCCAGGTCCTCTGGAAGAACAGCCAGTGCTCTTAACTACTGATCCATCTCTCCAGCCCCATAAGGTCACCTTCTAACTCACAGCTTCCAGCCACTCCTCAGATCTACCAACCTCCCTTTCTGTGCTGTGGAACTTGGAGCTGGGTTTTGGGCACCGAGCCAGCAGCCAGCACCATATCTTGTTTGTGCTGAATTACAGACTCCTTAGGGGGGAACTGATCCTTGGCTCAAGAGCCCTCTAGTTTTCTCTGCTCGTTTTTTGTCTGTGTTGGGGATAGGTCTTCCATTGTTACTAATCTCTTCCTAGCTTTAGTAGCTACTATGACTGGGCTAACCCCCCCCCCCCCACAGTATTTCCTCTTTGGTCACCTGCTGAGTTCTGACTTGTTCTAGACTTTGTATCTGGGAGGCAGCTGTATCTTTGTAAACACCAACAGTTTGTTACCATTTCCTCTCTGAGGTCTGAAGACAGCCTTGCTGTCCAGGGTGTGACCTCGGGTCACCAGACCTGCCTCCATTCTGAGGGATGGGACCCTCTTTGTAGCCACACTCCCAGCCCGTGGGGGCTGCATTCTAAGTTCTGGGTTGATGCCTAACACTGAGCACAGTACTGAACTGTGTACCCTCCTGTTCTCTGTGTGCAGAAGTATGATGGTTTGGCTGACAAACCAGGCAGGAGAAGATGAACAGAGGTTTCTCAGAATCAGGACAGTTATAGCCACACACAAGTGTGAGTTTGCACTCTATGCTGTGACAACACACCCCCTGAAGCAAGCAAATGAAAAGGAGGAAAGATCTGGTTTGGCTCACAGGTTTCATTCAGTACCTGGTCTCTGTCCATGGCTCTGCCTGTAATTAGAATGGGTGTGCATCATGGAGGGAGCCTGTGGCAGAGAATGCTGCTCACCCATTGGAGCCAGGAAGCAATCAAAAGAAAGGAGGGACTGGGCCCTAACAGTCCCTTTAAGGGCAGCCCTCATCCATCTCTCTTCCTTCCTCTAGGCTCCAACACCTCCCACATTGCCACAGGCTGGGGCCACATGGCTTTTGGAGAACTTTGAGAAACATACCACACAAATTCTGTTTAAAAAGTTGTCACCATCATGTCTTTTGAGCTCAGGGGTCATTATTAAAGTAGAATAAGGGGCTACTTGAACACCAATAGTGACACAGAATCTGTCTACCTGAAAACAGAGATAGCTAACGGGAGGGTAGTGTATACAGCATGGATTTATGTTCAGGCAGTGTGACATTTCATGCTTCTTCTTAGGATTGTGTCAATACAAAACTCATGAATTGTCTATTTATGGATAATTTTCATTGATGACTTCAGACCACAGTTGAAAGCAGGATCCTGAAACCACAGATTGCTGGATAAAGGATTCCTGCTGGCTTTTCCTGGCATCTTCCAGGCCCAGCTGTGGGAGGAGGTGAGCTCCTGCTTGCTTTCTTCCTGTCAATCCTGGGGACACAGCTCAGGTTTCACTGTTGGGTTTGCTACAGGCAGATCTATTGAATTAAGAAATCCCCTTTCTGTACCCAGAACAGATTTACAAGTCAAAAATGAACGTCAAATTCCATCGACCACCTCCTTGGGGGTATCCATGTAAATGATCACGTGAGTTTTCTTTTTAGCCTGTTAACATAGTGGATAGAGTTACAATCATAGGTTGAGCTTTAAGTCCTGGGCTAATGCTCTTTCATTCCAACCTGCTAATCTTTTGATTTTACTGTACATGTAATTTATTAAGACCTTATTTAAGCTTTTAGAAAATGCGTAATGTGAAATAGCACTAGTTTCTTCCTTTTTAAATATCTTTGCCTCATTTGCCAAGGAAGAAGGGGTGTTTTCAGTTTTCTCCCGTTCTCAAATTTATACAACTCTTAAGTTTGAGAAAACTCCTCTGAACAACCCTAGTTAGAAAGTATGTAGAGGATGGGAGAGGTGGCTCAGCAGTTAAGAGTGTTTGCTTCTAGGACCCAGGTTAGAATCCCAGTACCCATGTCTGGTGGGTCACAGCCACCTGCAGCTCCAGCTCCAGGGGGACCCGTCGCCCTCTTCTGGCCTTGGCTGGTACTGCACAATGTGACATACACAGACATACACACAAAAATAAGTCTTAAAAAATACATCAAAATTAGAACAACCTACAGGTGATCAGCAATATGCCTTGTCTCTGGGAGCCGCTGAGGAATTTGACATCCAAAATCTTACATTGGATAGTGTGAGCAGCTGGGAACCTAACAGGCCACCTACCATGTTTAGAGGTGGGGTTTTGGGGCACAATTAGATTAGATCAACCGAGTGGGGTCCCATGATCAAATCCCAGCCATTTTTTAGAGAGATGGAGACTCCCTCATGGATGGACTTTACGCTCCTTCCCATTATGATCTGTAGCCAGAGAGACCTTCGTTTGAACTTCCAGCCTGTAGCTGGAAGTTTTTGCTTTCATTTTGTTTTTGTTTGTTTTATAAAGCTGACAGCCCCAGGTCTTCTGATTTAGCGATGAAAAATTGACTACTATAAATGAGAGATTAGTTATGAGCATGACAAATCAATGCCGGCATCTGTCTGAACATAAAGAAGTGTTTATTTGGGAAAAAAGGAAGGCTCTAAGTAACAGGGAGCAAGAGTTCTCCAACAAGACCGTGAAATAGAAGCAAATAAAAAAAAAAGCTCTAAGGTTGAATGCATAAATGTATATGTAAATTTAAAAAATAGAATTGAAACAACCCCTCTGAACTGTTCACAAAGGTTGCCTCCAAACGAACAGGACAATGAAGCCAGAGAGAATAAGCATAATTGCCGAAGAACTCTTATGTTTGATTCTTTGCACTTTGGAACTGATTGACTATTTTACGGGGAAAATATTTTTATACTACCTTTGATTCTTAAAACCAATTTTTTTAAAAATTAAAAAGATCACGCCAGTCACATTTTTCAGACACAATGGAAATAAAACTGGAAATGAACGAGAGGACGCTATCCCTAAATCTAGCCACTTGGAAATTTAAAAACAAATCTAAATAATGTGAGTGAAACAATAAATCAAAATGGAATTATCAACAATTTAGAAATGAGCTACAATAAAGGCTTTCCATAAAAGCCCCCAGGATACCACCCAAGCTGCAGTACTTAGAGGAAAATGAATAGCTGTAAATGCCGTCATTAGAAAGAGGAGAGATTGGAAAGAACTCAGCTTTTACCTCAATAAGCACGGAAATAAACATCAAAATAAAGCCAGAGAAAGACGATGGAAGAAATTAATGTAGAAAGGGAGCAGAAATTAATGAAATAGAATAAAAACAATGGTGGGCTCTTGCTATAAAAATGAAAGATAATGCTTTGAAAACAACTGATAAACTAAACAAAACTGGCATATTTGAGCAAGGAAACACACACTAGCCATGAGAATGAAGGGGCCTTCCGGACGCACTGTCCGTTGAAACACAGGGAAGCACAAAGCACCAAATTCTGCCAGTAAATCTGAACGTTACAAGCAATCAAGACGCTTTTCAGAAGAAACGGGTCTGTGTAAAGTGGAAGTCTTCCCCGAGCCACCCCAGCCCTGACGGGTGGATGACCAGCGACTGGGGAAGCTCCGTGTTTCTTTGGCGCCTTCCTCTTAGCTCACTTACTGAGGGCCGAGAGGGAGGCCGGGGCGGACCTGGTGTGCTAGATCTGTTCCTGTGGACAGCTGTGGGGTGGCCGGCAGTGGGATTCTGCTGGACAGTCTTGGGGGAAGGTAGACCTTGGAGAGCTGTAAGCCATGTAGGGTAGTTTCCTGCCTCAGTCCACAGCCAGGAAGACTGGCTGGTATTCCACACTGAATGAGGATGAGAGGGAAAAATTTATGAACAGCTCTATCCCCAAAGAGAGCTAAAAGGGCAGCCTAATAGGGGAAGGGAGACAGAAAGAAAAGAGGAGAAATAAAAACAACCCAGGTGGGCACTTTCATGGGGGAATTTCTATTGCATCTTTTAAAAAAAGGTGACCTTTGGCTGGGACCCCTGGACCCTGTGTTCAATCTCTCCACTGTTATGTGTTAGCAAATGTAAGTTCATGCCTCATGGGTCCAGCTCAGTGTGGGTTGAATGAACAGGTTTGGGGACTGGGGTTTTCTTAGGAGGCCTCTGTTTCCCTCTTCTGATAGGCTAGATCCTAATGGTAGAGACAGAGAAAATGGGGGTCAGAAAACAGGAAATAGTTTGTTCATTCGTTATTCATTCATTCATTCATTCATTCATTCATTCATTCATTCATTCATTCAGCACTCTCCATGCTTGTGCTCTTTGAAGCAGGACGACCTTAGCAGTGAACAAACAAGCAACCCCCGAGACCTCAGTGGTGACTTGGGAAGTGGTCCCAGGAGCAAAAATGGCCAGTTCAAAAGGTCCTGGGGCAGGAGCAAGCCGGCCAACTCTGGGAGCAGCTGTGGAGCCAAGATGGCTGGGGTGGCATGGTTGGCAGCACGAGTAAGGTCAGAGCCGAGCAGGCACGGTGGCTACTGGAGAGCTCTCAGTGAGGCGAACAGGGACAGGATCTGGTTTCTTCTTCCGATTTCCCCCAGGTATGGTCATGAGAAGAATGTGAGGGTCAAGGTCAGAGCAGGGACTAAGGTCACTGTCTAGAGGTGGGGATGGAACCAGGGTGTGGCTGTGGAGGAGGGAGGAGGGATCTTACGCAGAAATACGTCAGGATGAGTCTGGCAGGATTGGCCCATAATTCTTGGAGGGGTTGGAGGAGTGGAGGGTGGTACCCAAAGTGCCTCTGCATGTCCCCTGGGTGAGCACCAAGGCTCCAGACCTCAGTGGAGAAATGAGGAAGGGCTGGGTCTGAGCAATTCCTTCTGCAGGGCTGAGCAGGGATTCAGTCCTGGTGGCCACAGGGTGGAGGAAGAGAGTGCAGCTGGGACAGTGTAAGTCTCAGGGGCTGTGACAGGCCTCAGACTCGGGTCTGGTCCTGCACCTGCTCTGACTGTATCTCCCAGGCCCCTACTCTTGCCAGCACGGGTTTTCCTGCTGTTAACTGGCTAGGCCCCCGGGAACCAGCCTCAGCTGAGACGCTGCCCTGGCTCCGTGCCTCCCTGCTGGCAGCCTCTGAGATTCACAATTTCAGGCTGACACCATAGTAACCACGTAATGGGGTTCAAGATTCCTGTGTCATCCCTGGATGAGGCAGGGTGGGGGAGGGGAGAGCCCTGCAGACCAGCAATTATTTTTTAGTTGCCAAGGAAAATGTAAACAGAAGGTCAGCCTTAGCTTGGATTCTTTGTTTTGTTTTTTCCCTTTGCAGGATGGGTTGATTTGAGAGATTGAATTGTGTGTTCTTGTCCCTGGCTTCCCAGCGACAGAGACTGGGAAGGCATGGCAGCTGCAGCTCCAGCCTGCCTGGCATCTTGAGAAGTCCTGGCCAGCTGTCCCCACCCACCAGAGTGCAGCCTGGAGCCTGATCTGGGGTTTTAGCGCAAGGTCAGAGGGACTGGAGTGGCTGTGAACTCTGTGGCAAGAGCAGGATGGCCCAGCAGAAGAACCAGCAAAAGAACAAGAAGCCAGAAGAACCATCCTGGCAACTCATAGAACAAGAAAAAACAATGAATTGTACTGATTTAAGTTACTGAAGCTGAGTGTGGTGGTTGGTGTACATCTTTAATCCCAGCACTCAGGAGGCAGAGACAGGAGGATCTCTGTGACTTCAAGGTCAGATTGGTCTACATAGCGAGTTCCAGGACAGCCAGGGCTGTTATACAGAGAAACTCTGTCTTGAAAAACAAACAAACAAACAAACAAACAAAAACAGTTGCAAGACTTAGGGTAACTCCTTATATGGCAAGAGCTCACTGACATGTCCTACTGTTCTCTCCAATCAGGAGAGTTTCTTTTGAGAGAGGAGTCACTGCCCTTGGTTTCTCTGGATGGTGAGGCCAGGGCCAGGCCTCCCTCAGGAGGCAGTGGGGGCTCTGTCACTTCCAGGAAGCTCTCACTAGCCTTCATTGTAGTTCATGTGTACCCCAGATTGGAATTGCCTGTGTGCCTGGGACTTCTCCATTCTTTGAACCCCTCCAGAGAAGGGTTCTGTCGTGTTTGAGGCCCCAGTCCTGTGTTGGTCTTAATTTTAGTTGATACATGGGAGACTTGGGGGAGGTTCTTTCAGATGGACTTGGCTGTAGTCTCTGGTCTCGGGTGTCCCTGTCCTCATTTGGCCTGGAGGCTGGACCCTGTGAGGAACCAGGTTTACACTTGGCTCAGGAGCTCTGCACCGGGTTTCACCAGGACTCAAAACAACGCCTGTCACCTACCTTTACCAAGCCTTGAGCTGACCTTCTTAGACAGTGGGGTGGGGAATGCTGAGAAGGACGGGCAGGGGGGTTGCTGTTTGTACCATCCCATTGTGCTGGCGTCAAGAGGCCAATTTCTTCAGCAGCCCGAGGGTGTGTGCGGGACACTACTTGCCTTTCTCCTCCATCTCACCTGTGAACTGGATATGGGAATCACAATGGGGCCAGATGTGAGCTGGAGGGTCCTGGGGTCCTGATGCCAGAGAGCTCTGCATGGTCAGAAGCCCTTTAACCATGGCTTTAGGAAGCCTGCTTACTGTGGACCCAAAATTAACTTTGTTCTGCTCACTGTCTGGAGTGGATCTAGCAGCCTCCTGACTCAGCAGCAGGGGGAGCTCTGGTGGGGTGCTTGCCCTCTCTCCCTGACCCCTCCCTCCAAGGTGGTCTCCTGAGATGTCCCAACTGGGCACTGCCCAGCTTCCCTCAACTCTTGAAGGACCCAGCCCCTCACAGTTAGAAAACTCTGGAGGCGCCACAGGAGTGGTCCCGATGGAGTGCTGCCTACTCACTGGGCTCCAAGCCCTTCCTTTGCCTCCCGAGTCCCACGCTCACCTGGACGATGGATGCTGTTGTTCTTGCTGCACACAGGCTGGCCCTGCCCCTGATTTGCTCAGTTTTGTTTTTCCTGTGGCTCCTGAAATCCTTCCCACCTCTTCTAACCCATACTCCTCTAGGACGGCAGGCACGTAACCCTTCCTTGCCTTTCTTCACTCATGTGTACCACGGCACTGTGCACACCTCTGAGTTTCCCAGCTACCCTTGGTGCCCATTGCAGAGGCAAAGCAGAGGCTCACAGAAACCAAGATCTCAAAGCATATCTATGCATCTGGGTTTGGACCAGGCTTTCTGAATGCCAATGGGCAGGCACCCGGAGGAAACAGTATGGTGGGCTGGGGCACACAGTGCATGTGCAGCAGTAGCATCCTTCCAAAACCTGATCTGACAGCCACAACTGTACCCAGACAGATTGTTGGGAGAAGCAGGGTGGGAGGGGAGGGAATACCAACTGCAGGGTGGCAGAGGCAGTTGCTGAGGCTGTGTGTAGCATGGACATCCGGGCCTCTGAGTGTGTGTCACTGTTAGTCCTGGCTGAGATACAGGCTCCTGACTGGTTAGCTATAGACTCAGCGGCAGAGGGCCTGAGGTTTGTCCACACACAGCTGCCGCTGTCTGCTGTAGAGGGGCCCAGCCCTGAGAGCCATCCACGCTGGCCCCTTGGTCTCTCCCATGGCTCCAGGAGGTGGATGTGGATGATTTGGGCCCAAAGGCCCAGCTCTATCTCTCAGCAGTCCAAGTCACTGGAGAGCCTTTCTGAACTTCAGCTTTCCGGAGTCCCTGTGGCCCCAGAGCCCTCCTTAGACATTGTGCTCAGTGGCAAAGTCTTCCCAAGTGTGGTCTTACGTCCTGACGTAGCTGAGAAACCTTGGAGTCTTAAGGCTCTTGATGCCAGAGTCACCTAGGTGAGTGGCCTGCTGGGTAGACTGTGACTCACGGCAGAGGCCCCTGCTAGTCTCACAGATCCTTGTCCTGAGGGAAGAGACTGAATCTCAGCGCATCTGTGGCCTCCCACACTGGCTCTCGGTCTCTCCTTTCCCTGATCTCAAGACTGTTTTCATCTAATGGTGTGTCTGGGAACAGGGAAGAGGCTTGCAGTGTGCATTAGGAGGGATCATGAAGAATTCTCATCAACTTTTATCTATTGAGAGTGAAGGTCACAGAGAGCTCAGCCTTGGAGGAAAGACATTTCCCAGGCAGGGCCTGTGACCTGGACAAACCTGGTCCCTGGAGCAAGTATGGAGAGGCTGGTGCAGTCCTACAGGTACCTGTTCCCTGGAAGGGTCCCCGTGGCTGGTTGTGCTGGGTCCTCACAAACATGGTGGTACTGTTTCTGGGTCCAGCCACAGCCCCACCACCACACTGCCACACCCTGCTGTTTCTGGGACCCTGGGTAATGCCAGCCTCCAGGGTGGCTGCTGCTTTCAGGTCTCTGGCAGCCCTGTCTGTGGCCCAGCTCTATCATCCTTGGTTGGAGTCAGTTACCCTTTATCTGCCTCCCAGCAGGGCTGGAATTATGGTGCTGTGGTTAGAAAGGGAGGGTGAGCGTTGTCTTGGCCTCTAAGGTATCTCTCCACCAGAACTGGCTATTACCTGGGCGTGGGGGTTGAGGATGTTCCCAAGATGCAAGTTTTCCTTCCAGGGTGGTGATTAAAATATGCTCAACTAGTCCAAAGTGACCTAGCCCATCAACAGGTTCCCAGCCACACTCTGGTGCCAGGCAGCACCCAGAAACCCAGAGAGGTTCTGGGGTTCAGGGGTAGCCAGGTGCGAAGAAGTAGAGGGCAGGGTTGTTTATAGCTGACTTAAAAATGTTGTATGAGTGCTTTGCTTGTATGTGTCCATGTACCATATATGTGCCTGGTACCCTTGGAGGCCAAAAGAGTGTTGGATGTCCTGGGGCTGGAGCTACAGATAGTTGTGAGCTACCACATGGGTGCTGGGAATTGAACCTGAGCCTTCTAGAAGAGCAACCAGTGCTCTTAACTTCTGAGCCATGCCTCCAGCTCTTGCAGTATGTGGTTGTGTGTGTGTGTGTATATATGTGTGTGTGTGTCTGTCTGTCTGTCTGTCTTCCTCTACACTCTCCACCTTGTGCTTTAACACAAGGGCTCTCACTGAACCCAGACCTCACTGATTAGCCATCAAGCTCAAGGGACCTTTCTGTCTCCAGCACTGAGATTACAGGCATGCATCACCGCACCCAACTTTTTACGTGTGTGCTGGGGATCAGAACTCAGATTCTCATGCTTGTGTGGCAAGTGTTTTATAGACTGAAGGGCATTTCGGGGAGACCCTCCAGGCAGGGAGGCTGATGGGGAGCTTCATGACAACTCAACAGGACAGACTCGAACAAGACTGAGACAATGACTGTCAAGATAGACAGCGGGGCAGGGATGGCCACAGGGGAGGCCCATATTGTGAGTCTGGGCCCGAGGACCATTCGCTGATGAATTCCCAGAGCTTCATAGTTTCCATGGAGCTGTGGACAGAGTATGGGCATCACACCCCTCCCCTGGCAGCTGACTGGGGCAGATAACAGATCATACAAGGCTCAGTCAGCCCTTATGTAGGGTGAGTCCGGTGCAGGTCAGGTGTGGCCTTTGTGCGTGGTGTACGTGCGTGTTGCGCGAGTGCGCGCGTGTATGCGTTTGCTGCATGTGTGCTGATGTGCGTGCCCTGCAGTCTTTGTCTTCACTCATCCACCTGCTTCTCCAGCCCTGCCTGCCCCTCCCCCATCTTCCCCTGGGCTCAGCCTCTTGACAACCGTTAGCTCTGCACAAGTGGAGGGAATTTATCCGCTTGGCTAGGTCCCGCTCCCAGGCACAGGGGACCATGGCGCCTTCAATTACGCCAGGTGCAAATTCATTCCGTCCAAGTTCAGGGGATGGGGCCGCGAGGGGCTGCCCTCCAGCCTTATTGCAAAATGCATTATTTTTCCTCTTCTCTCAAAAATATTTATCTATGCTAATTTAGCAGAGAAGCCAGCTCAGTTCTGCACGGGGGAATTGCCCTATTAATTCTGCCACTTGGAAATACTGCGCCCGACTGTGGAGATGTGTCTGTGGACTCCTGAGGGGACCCTGGGCCAAAGCAGCTTGGACAGCTGTGGGGGTAGGCTGGATTGCTGGGGATCCGTGCCTATAGAGCCTTTGCAGAGTGGAAATGAAAATGAAAACATGGGGGAAAAACAAAACTAACCAATAAACCGAAACCCTTCACATTTGGCAAGGACTCAGCTCTGTCAGGCTATAGACTTGGGCTCAGTCTCTGCTACTCAATGGATGACTGAGGGATGTCCCGCCATCTCGTCTATTCATGCACCTGTAAGATGAAACACATCCTCCAGGGGCTGAGTGAGCTGTCCTTAGGATGTCCCAGTTACAGCAGTGTCCTGTAAAGGGTGAGTGTTCATATCCTGGGTGTTCAGAGCCTTGGATACCGAGCTTTCTCCTCTGTCCCTGAGTTAAGTGTGACAGGGGTCTTCCAGGGAAATTGATTCCCTGATACCCCCCAGGCAGGGAATCTGGGGCTTCTCTTCCCATTCCAAGGCTTCAGCCCTCTCAATCCCCCCCCACACCTTTATCTTTTCACTATATCCCCTGCTTTTCCTCCTCTCCATTCTCCATGCAACTGGCATCCTCTTCTGGTGGCTGGAATCCTGTCCTCCTGGATGTAGTGTCTCCTGTGGCTGGCCTAGGTTCTGCCACAAGAGCCACCCAACAGCCCTGGGGCTCCACTTACATTCTGCTCACAGGAGGCTGCAGGCTGCAGGGCCTTCTTTCTGCTCTCCACGTTCTATCTGCTCTTTGTGGAGTTGAATGTGTCTGACTCTGGGGTCTGTGATCCACATCACCTCCTGAGAGAAGATTCCCTTGACCCTCCTCTGCTCCCAGGTCTGACCCTGACATCACTGATGTCTTCTCACAGTGCACGTGCACCTGAGCATCTCAGGTGAGCTATCTGTGTGCTCTGTCACACCTGACCCACCAACCTAGCTTGGGTGGGCCTCTGCCACCTGTCCTCCAAATAAGACTGTGTGTGTGTGTGTGTGTGTGTGTGTGTGTGTGTGTGTGTGTGTGCATGCACACGAATCTCCTCCTCACCTCCCACTCCAGCAAGTTCTGATGGGCAAAACTAAGCCAGGCAGCCAAACTACTCTTACCGAGAATGCTTTGGCAAACACACCAGCCCTGTGTCTGGATGTGGGGTAGGGTGCTGCTGGGGTGTGTCCAGGACATGTCTTCATCTTACTTTCCTTGTCTGTCTTTTGCTAAGGTCCACTTCACTGCCTGGAGCACAGCTTGGTGGGTTTTGACAATGGCATTCAGCTGCCTATCAGCAGGACACCGAGACACTGGACAGCACATCACCCTGGATCTCCCTGGGCCCCACTGTCCTCACGTTCTCCTCCACCTGCTGAGTGCTAGAGTAGCTGGAGCAAAATTGCCTGGCCACCATGTATGTCTAACTTGATGAGTGCCGCCAAGTCAATTTCTCAAGCAGAGTCCTAGCCTGTGCCTCCTGGCAATGTGTAGAAGCAGCTTAGTTGTTCCACGGGGGCTTAGTAGCTGGTTTTGGTTTTCAGCCATTGTAACCTGCGTGTCCTCTCTCAGGTGTGTCTGATTTGCGGTGCCTTCTTTTATTTTTATTTTTATGTCTGTTTTGATGAAGCACCTGCTTCAGTCTTGTGCCTATACCAGTTATTTTATTTATTTCCGGCTTGTTATTTGTTTTGATTTTTTGAAACAAGTTCTTATGTAGCTGAGGTTGGCCTTGAACTCCTAGCTTCCTGCTTCTACCTCCTGAGTGCTGGGCTTGAGGGTGCACCATGACTCGTTTTCATCTGTTTTTTCCTTTGTGTTCATTTTAGAATTGGGTTTGTTTTCTTATACTGAAGCTTTGAGCGTCCTTCAGACACTCTAGACCTGGAGTCTGAGATGGGTGCTTACATTTTCTTTGGGTAGTTATATTCTTCAGGGTGTGCTCTGTGAAGACTTTGTGTTAATTTTCTTACATGCCTAGCTTGTAGCCAGGCATGGTGGGTCAGGTCTGTCATCATGGTGTTTGGGAGATGGAGGCAGGAGGATTGCTATAAGTGAGTTTGCAGTCAGCCTGGGCTGTAGTGCAGGGCAAAACAAGACAAGAAAAAACAAAACAAAGAAACAAAAACAAAAAACCAAACCAAACCAAACCAACCAAACAAACAAAGAAAACCAGAGTTTGAATTTATTCTCCTACCTTCCTCGCCTCCCCTCTCTCCTCCCTTCTCTCCTCCTTCTCCCTCCTCCTTAAACTCGCCGTTGCTCAATTGTTCTAGCCCCATTTTCTGGAAGATGCCTTTCTCCACTGAATTTCCTTTGCACCTTGGTAAGGGATCGATGGCCCATAAACGCTTGGGTCTATTTTGGGCTCTGTTCTGGCCCCCAGATCAATGAGTCTCTGTACGACGCCACCCTTCACCACGGAGGCTTTATGGGGAGCCTGTGCTAGGATCCTCTTTGTTCTTCCTTCTGCAGACTCCCTCCAGCTGACCCAGTGCCGTTACCCCCACCTGTCAGTTTTGGAATCGGGGTGCCAGTTCCTACAAACAGCACACCAGGGCCCTGGTGAGAGCAGCCTCGAAGGCATCGATTGCTTAGGGGAGAATGGATGTTTTAATCCTTCCCAGTCTTCCTGCCCAAGGTTGTAATGTAACTTTCTGCTCATTTACGTCTTTGATTTCTTAGCAGCTGTGAGGTTTTCAGCATGCAAATTTTTATTGTGTTTCATAACTTGACATTATTTTAAGTGGTCCTTTTGTTTGTTTGTTGTGACTCGAGGTTTCACAATGTGGCTCAGGCTGTCCTTGTACTTTCCGTGATTCTCCTGCTACAGCCTCTCAAGCTCTGGGGTTATAGTCCTGGGCCACCACGCTTAGATGGTAATTTCCTTTAAAGATTTATTTATTTTTATTTCACGTGTATAAATATTTGCCTGCATTTGTGTACGTGCACCACATGTGTGCCTGATGCAGGCAGAAGCCAGAGGGGCATGTCAGATCTCCTGGAACTGGTGTTATGGACAGTTGTGAACCGCCGTGTGGGTGCTGAACCCGGGTCTTCTTCAAGAGCAGTCAGGGCTCTTAATCTCGGAGCCATCTCTCCAATCTGTAAATTCTACTTTTCAAATCACTCTCTCCATTCACTCATTCACTTATTTGTGTGTGTGTGTGTGTGTGTGTGTGTGTGTGTGTGTGTATCCACGTGGGTGTGGGTGTGCTGTGCCACATGTGTGGAGGTCAGAGGACAACTTGCAAGAATTGGTTCTCTCCTGCTACCATATGGGTCACAGAGAATGAACTCGTCAGGCTGGTCAGCAAGTGCCCTTACCCACTAAGCTATGTCAACACCAATTTGTGCTTTTCTTTTTTGTACCTGGGTCTTACTACATCATCTTGCTAGTCAGGAACTCACCATATAGATCAAGCTGTCCTCAAACTCACAGAGATCCATTTACCTCTGTCTCCTGAGTTGCTGGGATCAAAGGCGTGTGCCACCGTGCCAGGAAGCCCCGCCCCCAAATGGTACTACTAACTTCAAATTGTCCATCCCTGTCGGTTACAAATCCTTCTGCTCCGCACCTACTGTCTCTCATCTACGTCCCATTAAGCACCTGCCTGACTTCCCGCCCTGCTTTAAATTCTCGGGGCCTATCTACAGTGTGAGGCCTTTCAGTCTGTACAGCTTTTATTTCTGCTTTCTATTCTTCTATAATTATGCACCATATATTTGGTATTTTGGTCATGTTGTATATTTTATAGTAAATCTAGTCCCTGTCTTTGTCTCTGCCACTCTCTTTCACATTATCTTTCTCTCTCTGTGTATTTTCGTCTTTGTCTGTCAACTATCTCTGCCTGTCCTTCTGTCTTTCTTTTACACACACACACACACACACACACACACACACACACACACACACACA
>CABHPH010158426.1:0-16823 GCA_902168325.1 Peromyscus nudipes | reverse complement strand
ACACACACACACACACACACACACACACACACACACACACACACACACGGTTTTGCTATGTAGGCCAGGCCAGCCTCACACTCAGGCCTCTCCTGGGTCAAGCCTTCCAGGGCTGGCATCACAGGTGTGCCCACCACGGATGGCTGCTTTGCTTTTTATTATTGATTCTTCTATTGGGAAGAAAGAGCTCTGCTGGCCTGGAGTTCACCATGCAGCCAAGGCTAGCCACAAACTCATGGCAATACTCCTGCCTTAGCCTCCCTGGGAGCCACCACACTCATGGGTGTTTTGTTGCCTGGTGACAGTGTTTGAAAGAAACAGTGAGAGGGGATGCTCTTGCAAGAAAGTGTTGGTGACAACTATTGTCACCATTAGCTGTGACATTAGTGAGGTTTTCACAGGTTCCCTGTATCAGGTGGAAGGAGGGGGTTTTTGTTTGTTTTTTTGTATGTATGTATGTATGTATGTATGTATGTATGTATGTATGTATGTATGTATATATGTATATATTTGTTTTTATATCTGGATCACAGTTTCTCCTCCCTCCTCTTCTCCTATTCCCCCCACCTTCCTTCTTTCCCACCCCATCCATTCCTCTCCCTCCTTTCTCTTCAGAAAAAGGCGGGCCTCCTGTGGATATCAGTCAGCCATGGTAGACCAAGTTGCAGTGAGACTAGGCACCTCCTCTCCTATTAAAGCTGGACAAGGCAACCAGTAGGAGGAAAGGGTCCCAAAAGCAGGTAACAGAGTCAGAGACAGCCCTTGCTCTCACTCTTAGCTCCCAAAGAAGACCACGTTACACAACTGTAAAATATATGCAGAGGGTCTAGGTCAGTCCCATGCAGGTTCCCTGGTTGTTGGTTCAGTCTCTGTGAGCCCCTATGAGCCCAGGTTAGTTGATTTTGTGGGTTTTCTTGTGGTGTCCTTGACCCCTCTGACTCATATAATCCTTTCTTCCTCTCTTCTGCAGGATTCCCTGAGCTCTGCCTAATGTTTGGCTGTGGGTCTCCGCATCTGTTTCCATCAGTTGCTGGGTGAAGCCTCGCTGACGACAATTGAGCTAGGCACCAATCTATGAGTATATCAGAATATCATTAGGAATAATTTCATTGATTTTTTTTTTTTTTGCCAGTTCTAACCTAGGTCTCTGGGCTATTCCACCTCTGGGTCCTGGCCCTCCAGGCAGTGTCATTGAGACATGGTCTCTGCTTGCTAGTCTTATGTGATCTTGACACAAGCTAGAGTTATCTGAAGGGAGGGAACCTCAATTGAGAAAATGCCTCCATAAACTCCAGTTTAGATGGGGGAGGGCCCAGCCCATTGTGGGTGGTGTCATCCCTGGGGTGGTGGTCCTGGGTTCTAAGAAAGTAGGTTGTACCATTTGTTGAAGATGCTTTCTTTTGAGGCTCTCAGGAATCCACAAGGTCGACCCCACCTTGGTCTGCTGGTAGTGGTCCAGAGGGTGCCTGGACTGGTCTACTCTAGTGACCAGCCTAGCAAATAACCTAGCTGTCATCATAGAGCCTTTGTCCAGTGACTGATGGAGGCAGATACAGAGATCCATGGCCAGGCACCAGGATGAGCTCCGGGAATCCAACTGATGAGAGAGAGGAGAGATACTGCAGGCGAGGGACGTCAAGATCATGATGGGAGGACGTGCAGAGATGACTGGAAGCCCGTGAACTGTGGACTGGTGGCTGTGGAGCCCCCATGGGACTGGACTAGGCCCTCTATGGAAGACGGTTGTTTGGCTTGAACTGTTTGGGGGGCACCCAGGCAGGGGGATCAGGATCTGTCCCTGGTCTATGGGCAGGCTTCTGGAACCCGGTGCCTGTGGTGTGACACCTTGCACAGCCTTGGTGCAGTGGGAAGGGGCTTGGATCTGCCTAGGCTCAGTGTTCTGGGCTCTGCTGACTCCCCATGGGAGACCTCAATTTGGGGGATGTGGGCATGCAGTGTGGCTTGGGAAAGAGGACTGGGGGGTGGGAGGAGGGAGGAGGAAGGAGCGGGGAATCTGTGGGTAGTATGTGGAGTGAGTAGAAAATTTCTTAATAAAGAAAAATGAAAGAAAAAAAAAAGAAGAAAAAAAGTAGGCTGAGCAAGCCAGTGAGTAGCAAGCCAGTAAGTAGCACACCTCCATGGTCTCTGCATCAGCTGCTACCTCCAGGATCCTGCCCTGCTTGAGTTCCTGTCCTGACTTCCTTTAGTGATGAACAGCGATATGGAAATGTAAGCCAAGTAAATCCTTTTGTCTCCATCTTGCTTTTTGGTCATAGTGTTTTATCACAGCAATAGAAACCCTGACTAAGACACGCCGTGTAGCTATCCCTGGCTGCCCTATGTCAACCTGGCTGGATTAAAACTCAGAGATCCACCTGCGTGTACTTTCCCAAGTGCTGTGATGAAAGGCATGCACCACCACACCTGGCTCGGAGGAGGTTGTAATCCTCAGATGGATATCTTCAAAAGGAATCAGGCCAGGCCTGGGGGTGCACACTTATCATCTGAGCTACTATAGGCTGAGGCAGGAGGAGTGAAAATTCAAGGTCTGCCTGGGCTACATATAGAGCGAATCCAAGGCTAGCCTGGGCAACTTAGTGAGACCCTATCTCAAAATAAAAAATAAAAATAAAGAGGTTGGAAGGGGGCAAAAACCCTCCCTTTTATTTCTGTATGTGATGTCTGGAACAGTGGCAGCCATTTTGCCACTGAGGGTGGAGTTAGACAGAGGAGCAAAGTCATGCACTGTGGACGGAAGAGTGGGAAGTGAGGGCCCGCTTCCTTTTCCTTGTGGCCAACTGGCCTAGCCAATTCTGGGCTTCCCCACTTGCAGGATGCTTGTCACAGAAAGAAGGGGAGGGATACTGAGTGACATCGTTGAAAAGCCTAGGAGAGTTGAAGTGCTGTCCCTCGTATCTCAGAGCCCTTCATGTTGCCACCCACATTCGAGGGCGGGATGTCTACTGGTCACTGCTGTGTGCTCTAGATCTGGCCCTGTGTCTGGAACACAGGATGTTCTTTCTGCATAGATGCTGTAAGCCAGGGCCTGAGTGTGGCTGTGGTGTGGTGGGATACTAGGCAGAGTGAGACTATTCGGTGTGTCAGGGAACAAGTGGAGAGGGGCCACCTGAAACACACAGCCTAGCTGGAAGTAACTGTCCATCTTGAAGTGAAGAGCCAGGTAAGAGGAGGCTCAGTCCCAGAGAGAGATTGGAGCTGTCCCAGAGAGCCTGGCTCTGAGCCTCAGAGGCCCCCAGCCAGTGTGGTGGGTAGTGTTTATTTAGATAAGCTCCTATCTCCATCCATACTGGCTGTGAGCATGTTGCTGTGTGAGACAGGATGAACCACTGGTGCCCATTCCAGACGGCTGCAGGAGGATCGGCCCATTCTCTAGGAGCCAAGGCACAGAGATCTTGGTCTGTCAATGCAGCAGTCAGCCTCCATACAGAGGGGCTGGGGCCCAAGGTCACTGCCTAAGGACAAGCAAGTGACCCTTGACCGTGACTACAAACTGGGAACTATGAGCAGCAATAGGTTAATCTGGTCTAGACTTGTTTTGGGTGCACAAGCAATAAGGGCAAATCCTGTTTTAAAAAATATTGCATTTTATTATTTTAAAAATTATGTGTGTGTCTTTGTATGAGCATGCTAGTGCAGTGCTCATGGAGGCCAGAAGAGAGGACCAGGTCCCCTGAAGCCAGAGTGACAAGCAGCTGTGAGCTGCCTTGTGTGAGGGATGGAAACTGAACTTGAGTTCTCTGGAAGAGCAGCACATGATTCTAAGCTCTGAGCCATCTCTCCAGCCTACAGATCCCTTATTTACCATCTGGTAGCTATACACAATTAGGCATGTATAAGATTAAAATCAGATGCATTATGGGAAAGGACACTCTCAGTGGAGGAAATGATTATGTAACATATCTGTCAGTCAAAATAGAGAACCACCCAATTATCCCCCTATTAGCCAAATCCTCCTTCTCTTGAACCCCATAAAATGAAGCCCCAAATAATAATCAGGGCACTGGAGCACACTCACTCATGCAGCCTGCTGCCAGTCTTTCTGACCTGTCTTCCTGCATTCCTTTGAAGAAAGTGTCCTTGCTACTTCTACAAACTGTGTGAAACCTAATTCCAGTTCCTTGAATAAGAGGTGAAGAACCTGGAAACACCTGGCCTAGGTCCCATCTACTGGTAACACAAGGAGGGCAGAATGTTGCAGCTCCCAGGGGTTTCCCTAGGGGCAGCTTGGTCTATGCCCCACTCAGAGGGAGAGACTAGAGAAATGTCTGTTGGAAGCTCTGGCTCTAAACAAAGTGGAACCTTATTTACAGTTGCCCTTGTTTCCCATGTGTATATTTCCCTTGGGGATGTTATTCCACGCTGGACCATTAGAGCAACTCAATAAGACCTAAGGGACCAGACGTGGAAGCTGCTGTCCCTAGGGATGCTCTGCCCTCCAGAGCCTGCTTCACTAGATCCTTCAGGATCCCTCTGAGGTCTGTGCCACTTGGGGTCCTCTGGCTCGTTGACAGTGCCCCCTTCCTCTGCTGCACAGTGCCGGTGGCACATCCCCAGGGTGACCGTGGTTGCATCTGCAGAGGACAGTATGAACAAGATCTCCAGGGCCCATGTGCACATGGTTGCCTTTGCAGAGGCTTCTTGGGAGCTCATTTCTGACTGCCAACTGCTGCCTTTCCTAGGGGCCAGACAGAGCCTGGCCGAATGTTCCCCAGTGTCCGTTGGGAAGTTCTGAGCAGCTGGAGAATCCAGTATGGGCTATAGCAGTCTGCAGCCCCAGGGAGGATCTGGGTCTGCCAGCAGGACGTGGGTACATGGACAGTGAGCACCCTGTCTTTTCTGACCACCAGCTGGCTCTGTGCCCTGATGAGCCCTGACAAGAGATCACACGGAGAAGGCACCGGACTGTGGCAGGTGAGAGGGATGGCAGATCCCAGTGCGGGCTGGAGGCCACTCACAGTGGCACGTTGAAGTGAGCCACATCTACACTCCTTGCCCCACCTCTTGCTTTCTGCTGCAGGGGGATGGTCTAGAGTTCTCCCACTCAGAATTCACTCTGTGTCTGCCCCACAGCAGGACTTTAACACCAGGGACTCATCACGAGCTGGTGCTAGATGAGTAGGGAAGCATGACAGGGATTAGCTCCCAACTTACATAGTGTCACCAGAGTGCAGAGAACAGGGCACCTGGCAGCATCCCATACCAAGACAGAGGCTTCTTGGAGAGAGCTGGGACCATGAAAGGGAGCTCAGTTTAGTGGGAGCTGGAGTTATGGGAGACATAGGCCACTGCCCAAAAGGTTGCTGGAAGCCCACAGGGCTAAGGGTACCCTGGCTGTTCTCCCTTTAGCCTTCATCAGAGCCTCCACTGGACAGACCTACGGGGGGGGGGGTGGTGGTGGATGGCAAGGCACCCTGGGAAATGCAGCACCTGTGATAGAGTCAGGTGAGGGAAGGGGAGGTAGAGGAAGGGATAGTCAGATGGCTTGGTCAGGCAGAATCCAGGTTTAGTCTGGTGCTGGCGCCAGACTCAGCTTGGAGATTCCTCTGCTTGGTCAAGGCAACAACACTGACCCTAATGGCTGAGTTAGACCTAGAGGTCACAGACAGAGGTTCACAGTGGGGTCCAGAGGGTACCCCGCCTCTCCATACATACACTGCCTCCCCCCAGTGCTTGCCTGTGAGGCTGGATTGTCACAGAGGTTATCTGACACTTCCATAAGCTCCGATGTTCCTAAGTGGGAACAATGGTCTCCATGGGTGTAAATGTGGAGATCCCATATGAAATGTCCAAGCTCTGCTCTTTCCTCCCTCCCCAGTGGTGTCTCCAAGTGGTAACTGCCTGTCTGGGACGGTGGTGTGTGTGTGTGTGTGTGTGTGTGTGTGTGTGTGTGTGTGTGTGTGCTGCCAATTGAGGAGTGCAGGGAGCGTGCCAACTCAACCTGTCTTGGAGGCAGGGCCTTTGCCAACCTCTGAGCCAGCCACTGCAGGTGGGGAGTGTAGTAGTGCTTTTTTGTTGGGACCACTGCCCTGCAAATAACAACACAGAGACTTATTATTATTTATGAAAGCCTGGCCTTAGCTTAGACTTGTTCCTAACTAGTTCTTATAACTTAAATTAATGCATACTTTTTAATCTACATTCTTCCACGAGGCTCGCTACCTCACCTCTGTGCTGTCCATTCTGCTTCCTCTGTGTTTGGCTGGTGACTCCCTGTGTGCCTCGATTCCTTTTCCTCTTCCTTCCTCTCCACTAGTCCCGCCTATCTCTCCTGCTTAGCTATTTACTGTTCAGCTTTTTATTACACCACTCACAGCAATACATTGTGGTGGTATTGTGTTCCCCAAAGTATTGTGCACCCTAATAAACTTATCTGGGGTCAGAGAACAGGACAGCCACTAGATACAAAGGCTAGAAAATGGTGGCACTCACACCTTTAATCCTAGCATTCCAGAGGCAGAAATCCCTCTGGATCTCTGTGAGTTCAAGGCCACATTGGAAACGGCCAGGCATGGTGACACACGCCTTTAATCCCAGAAAGTGAGCCTTTAATGCCAGGGAGTGGTGGTAGAAGGCAGAAAGATTTATAAGGCGTGAGGACCAGAAACTAGCAGCATTTGGCTGGTTAGGCATTTGGCCTGGTTAAGCATTTGACCTGGTTAACCTTTCAGGCTTTTGAGCAGCCATTCAGCTGAGACCCATTCTGGATGAGGACTCAGAGGCCTCCAATCTGAGGAAAGAGGACAAGCTGAGGAACTGGCGAGGTGAGGTGGCTGTGGCTTGTTCTGCTTCTCTGATCTTCCAGCGTTCACCCCAATACCTGGCCGAAGGTTTGATTTTATTAATAAGAACTTTTAAGATTCCTGCTACAATACATCTTCACACAGTGTACCAATATTCTGCAACATTCCCCCTTTTTGTCTAAATAAAAGGAAAGGTTTTAACTCTAACATAGTAAAACTATATGCAATAAGAACAATTATCAGGTAAGAATTACATTTACAATGTCCAGTCCACTTGTATTTGGCAATTTAGGAGAAAATACTCTATTATCTATCCTTTCTTGATGAGTCCAAAGTTTTATTCCTTAAATCATGATCTATCATAACTTTATTACCATCCTAAAAATATATTTTTAGACCTTTAAACATTTTTTAGATAAACAAGCTTTTATGTGTCTCAGCCTTTATAAACTTTACAACTCTTTTGCAAGTTTTTTTGATGAAAAAAAATGGTATGACTGTAACAGTC
This sequence comes from Peromyscus nudipes, assembly GCA_902168325.1. Lineage (NCBI taxonomy): Eukaryota > Metazoa > Chordata > Mammalia > Rodentia > Cricetidae > Peromyscus > Peromyscus nudipes. Next base: position 9,554 of record CABHPH010158426.1, on the reverse strand, counting down.
TATTCTTCAACCCCATCAGAGACCTGAGAAGGATATAATATTACCTGAGTAAAAATGAAGTGCAGAGCAAACAGCTTCCAAAACTATAATAACAACAGAGACATTTGACTGCCTGGACAGTCACCCAAGGGTCCTCTGCAATGTTGGGGCATCCATCTTTGGCCTACAGGCCTAGAATATCTGGTGACTTTTTCATGAAGCAGGAATTTTTGAAGGCCTGTCCTACCTTGTCTTGGCAAAGTTTGGCAGTCGCCTTCTTTTGTGTCCTGTTTATCCATTTTGGACAGCACACTGTCAGCAGTTGAGGCAAGGGCAGTTTCTTACCCAGTGGCTAGCTTTGCAACATTGAAAGCAAACTCCATATCAAGGTTCTTCAATGCCCATCACCTTTTTTTGAAGTAAATTGGTGTTGCCAGGAGCAGACATGTCTTACTGTCATGAAAAGCTTATGTTATTAAAACATATTAAATGCTATATTCTGTAGGTTTCTGAAGAGTTTGAAGACCATCTATCTAAAATATATCTGTTTGACCTTGAAAACATGCCTAACATGACTATAAGTTTGATTCTTATAGATGACTAACTACTAACTTATCTTTCTTTATTATCCTAAAGAACTTTCAAGGACTAAAACTTTACATTACATTTCATTTTAAAATGAACTGCGTAGGTACAATACCTTAAACAGAATAGAAACATATAATACAGTATAACAAAAATAACCTTAAATTTGTATCAATATACAAAGATTCATGCCAATGTAAAATATTTAAGACTCTTAGTTTCTTTTTTAGTTTAAAAGTAGATTCAATAAATCTACCCTTTTATCCTATCATTTCTATATCTCCCTTTTTTATCTTTTTAGAAAAAGATCCCTGAATCTAACCTCCTTTATTTAGTTTTCTCCCTGACCATGACCAATAACTTGCAACCAACCCCCTTAAACAATGACAAGCATCCACTTAATGACCAGAAACCTCCCACTCCATCTCTTGGGAATGTGGCCATCATGTTCTTTAGACTGTTTTCTATTGTCTGGGTGTGATGGCATCTTCAGGGGACCCTGAGAAAAATGGGGATAATGGTCAAGTCCTGGGAGAACCAGCTGTGTTATTTTTTGTCTATGTGTGATGGGAAAGGGCAAAGCTTATCTGAAGTCCTGGGTGGAGTAGTCTGTGAGGCTGGATCATCTCAACTAGCAGCTTTGAAGTTGTTCTGGATGCAGAATTTTGAGGAAGCTGCAACAGAGGCATTCTGAGAGGCTGGATCACCTGGGCTACTTGTCTTCATTGGTGTCTGGTCTTCTTGTTCTGAAAACACACAAACTTTTAAAAGTAACACATATATCTGTATTAACACAAGTATAGAATGTGTAGTATGCAGAAGTCAACTACAGATGACTTTTTGTTTTATGTTTGAGCAGGTAAAAGGCATCTGTCAACATTATAAGTCAATTTGGACTATATAACCAGGCTGTAATAGAAATCTCTATCCATCCATATGAAAGGATGGCATGTAGTAATAAGTCATGAGAACTCTGTAGCCAACAAGATTTATCATGCCTCATTCAGTCCCAGAGCTGTTACCACGCAGAGGGATCAGCACACACGTCACTCGCCCTATAGTCTTTCCTTGGCTCCTCCTTCATGTCTGTAGCCAAGTTCCTCAGGAAGTCTCCCCCAATCAAATCTGATCTTTATTAACTTTGAAAGAATCCATAGCTTTTTGTTTTCTGTGGAAACAAAAGTGCAACCTCTCCCTCAGTGCAACACATTTCCCAACTTCCATTCTGAAGCCAAGACATCCCTAAAGTACATAAGCTGGTTTAATTCAGCAGTCCCTTCCACAATCTCAGCAGAATCTCACTCAGAATCTTCCAGTGTCTCAGCAGCTGCTGTTCTCTGTTCATTAGCATTCAGAAAATTCAAAATTAACAAAGTACCATATAAGGTCCAAACTCCTTGTGTTATATTTCCCATCCTTACATGGCTTATTTTCTTGTATTATTTTACACTCTAAAGACTTTATTATTTTTCAACTATTTAGTTTTTTACTATGACTGTTTATACCCATTTTTTCATCACCTAAGCACCTTTTTAGCCATACTAGAGGTTGTCTGTGTCTGGACCTGGCTTTCTGCACCTCTGCAACATTCTCTGACCACGTGAGTCAAGTCTTAAAGGGACAGTCTTTCTACTGCATGGTTCCGTGCTGCTGGTGACTGGCTCAGGCCTGCAGGGAGCAGCTGGTAGCCACACCTCTGTATGCCAAACACAGGCCCACCTGAGAGACTGCAGGACTAGGAAGCCATGTCTGGCTCCTTGTCCAGAACTTTTCTTAGCTTTATCAGGCCCTATGTTGGATATTTGAGTCTCTACAATGGAGACTATATGCAGTAGTACTTTTTTATTGGGACCACCAGCCTGCAAATAACAACATAGAAACTTATTATCAATTATAAAAGCTCGGCCTTAGCTTTGACTTGTTCCTAACTAGTTCTTATAACTTACATTAACCCATATTTTCAAATCTACGTTCTTCCACGAGGCTTGTTACCTCACCTCTGTACTGTCCATCCTGCTTCTTCCGTATCTGACTGGCGACTCCTGGCACACCTAGATTCCTTTTCCTCTTCCTTTCTCTCCCCAGACATCCCACTTATCCTCTCCTGCTTAGCTATTGGCTGTGCAGCCTTTTATTACACTAATCACAGCAACACATCTTCACACAGTGTACACATATTCCTCAACAGGGGAGACTAGACTGCAAGCCTCTCATTCACTGCTCTGGGAGCCAGAGGGAAGCAGGTGAGGCTGGTGGGGAGGAGGCAGAACTGAGGCAGTATAAGCAAGGCAAGTGAGCAGAGGGCTTAGGAGAGCTGACAGCAACTGACGCCTGCTGGCTTGTAGGGATTCCTTGGTTGGGAGGACCCCAAGTGCCCTTCCCGGGCGTGAAAAGGGCCTGTGATGTAGGTAAACATTGTTCCCAGGTATGAGGGCATGGTGACATGGGACCAGGTCACAGAGCCCTCTATGAAGGTATGGAGGGGCAGGGATAGGAAACCAGGGCAGTAACAGAGGACAGGACGGCAGCCAAGGTCCAAGATTTGCTTGCAAACTGCCTTAAGAGGGACTGAGAGGAGCCAGGCTCATGTTTATAATCTCAGCCCTTTGGAAGCTGAGGCAGGAAGATCATTGCAAGTTTGAGGACAGCTTGAGTTGCACAGTGAGCTCTTATATCGAGAAAATATTACAAAAAAAGGAGCCAAGAGACATTGGGCAAGCTTCTTAGGGTCATTCAACGAGTTGGTCCTTGGGAATCCCAGAGATCAAGGGTTCAGTGCCCAGAAAGTAGAGGACGGCTCCAAGTCACAGAGCAGTCTGCCAGGAAACTCGACTGCTTGTCACAGAGCTGTGTCGAGGGAGCCACTGTGGCACCTCCTAACAAGTCCCAGTCACCATGTTAACCAGCAGCTGGGACCTGACCCAGAGGAGCGGAGCCCACCTTCACACCCCGAGGCCTTGCGGGAGGGATCTAGGTACAGCTTGAGTGCTGACCTCATTTGTTGTCATGACAACCCAGGCACCTTCTGCACCTGTCACTTGAAGACTATAACTTCTCATGGAAGGGTTGGGGGTGGTGGTAGCAGCAGGCAGACCGGCCCCACCTTGGGTTAGAGTGTGGATGAGGTTAATCTGCTAAAGGTCAGGGGCCAGGAGACCTCTTACCTCCCTCATCATCTGACCTGTTTACACCCCATGGTGCCAGTGCCACAAAGGCACCCCAGCCAACAGAAGAACAGTATGGGGGTCAGACAGCCTGTGCTCAGCTGGGCTCTGCTCTGTGAGGTGCTCCCAAAGGCTTTGAGCTGGCAGGGGATGTCAGTGTGTCAGGTGTCTTCCTGTCCACACGGTGCCCGGCAGTAGCTGAGGAGCTGGCGAGCACCAGCAGCCATTAACTCCCTCAGGCTGAGCTGTGGCAGTTGCCTTCTAGGAGAAAGGCAGAAGGTTTTCATAAACTCAGGACTTTGGTGGGCAGTGTTCTCTGCACTTGCTCTGGGCTGGCCGAGGTGCCTCAGTTTCCCCCTGGCTGTTGTCTTTCTGCTCAATCCTGTCCATTCATTTCTTATCATGGGAACTGGTCCCTAATAAATGACTCCCAGACACCCCAGCACACAGATAAGGCAGGAAGTGAAGGTCCCTTGCTGTTGCTGTTGGGTGAGGTGGGAAGGTGGGTGAGGGTCCCCTGTAGGCGGGGGGGGGGGGGAGTGCCCACACTTAGGAAAGCCTACTGAAAGACAGTCTAGGTGGATTCTGTATGAGCCCCAAGGTGTGAGACAAGCCACCTTGTGAACTTGGAGCCCCCAGGTTCAGGGAATTCCCACCCAAAGAAAAAACAAACAAACAAACAAACAACAAACAAACAAACAAAAAAAACCCCACAAAATCTACTGTGGAGTTCCCAGAGAACCAGGCTGGGGACATTCCCCCAGGGGTCCCTGTGACAGCATTCTACCCAGGGGTTTGGCCAGGGCCCTTTGGTTGGACCAGCTTCTGGAGGACCTGGCTGTGGAGGCTCACAAGACCTTCTCCTAATTGGGTGGTGAGCACAGCTCCCAAGGAAACCTTGGTGCCTTTTGACAGTGGGCAGACCCAGCAGAGGGCTCTTCTCAGCCTAGCGCTGCTCTCTAGTCTGGTTCCTGCTGCCTTCCTGCAGGGGTGGCTGCCACCATCACGGGAGTCCTCTGTGCTCAGGTTTCAGGTGATGCTCAGGCTGCGGTTTCAGAGCTGGTGACCGAGTCCAGGGTGGTAACCTGGTGGTTGTTCTGCCCATGGCTACACTGACCCTTGGCTCCTCCTGCTGGCCACAGACTCCAGAGGGACTCCAAACCTCACCAGAGGCCCTTTCCTCCCTAGCGTCTCCATCCTCCATTGCAGCCTTTGGATGGAGTGAGAAGTCTTTGTGCTTAATTAAGACGCATGGTCCCGCCAATGGGAAAGCGGGAAATGGTTGGGCTGTTTTACAAATACAAACAATTCTTGTTCATTATCCCTTAATTGAGGCAACAAAGGCCCTGGAACACATCCATCAGAAACACATTCATGTACATTATCAGAGAGGACTGGGTTTAGTGCTCACAAAAGGAGTAGCACGTGTTCCAAACAGGAGTTACCCACAAAGGGAAACAAAGGCCCCGGAGCCCAAATACTGCGGAATTAGCCCAATTACACAGCTGACGAGGCCGGGGAGAAGTTTCCTGGCTCCTGGCCAGCTCTCCTCTGAGCCTCCTTTTACAGGGCCCACTCTCCTGATACCACATGGGGTGGGCTAAGAACTTCACAGATCCCCTTTGAGCCCACTTTGAGGCCCTGGTGGGGACCTAAGAAGTGGTGAGCTGATGCGGGCTCTCTAGGGCCTTCACACTAACCTAAGTCAGAGGAGCAGCCTGACTGGAATTGCCACCTCTCTCCTGCCTCCACACATCTGTCTTATGATGTTGTCTTAAGGTTGGGTTTTTTACCACCAGCCTATGGCTGGCTAGAGTCTGGATTATTTTTTGTTTAAGTGGATGGCTATGGGGCTGGGCTTTCTGCATCCCTTAGTTATACAAGTGAATTTTGGGATCCCAGAGGACTTTGCATTTGTTCCTGTTTAGGACAGTCTGTCTCTTCTCTCTGAGGATGGAGTCACCTGTTTCAGAGTGGCACATGGCTCCCAACCTGGCTTTGGAGTCTGACTCCGCTTCACTGCCTGGGTTTCCTTACCCACTCAGAGCTCTTTGCTGGACGACATCTCAGCATCCCAACTGGTCCATGATTATTTACCTCCATAGCACCAAGTGTTCAGATGGCTTTCAGGTCCCCATCATGGGTGACTCTGACTTGGGCATCTCTGTACCCTAAGAACTTACAGTTCACAGGATTCTGAGTCCTTGCTGACACTGCAGGTCAGCACTGGACTGTTGAGAGATGTGGGAGGCTGTGGGGACTGTGGGGAGGGGGAACCTGGGTGAGCTGCATGAATCTGATGGGGGTTTTGGGAACATGGGTGGAGGGTACATGGGGCTTGGGGAAGGGCTGCCTGGGGGCTGAAGGATAGAGGGGGTGGGCATGCTTCACAGACTTCAGGAGAATGTTGGAGGCTGGGAGGACTGGGGGTGGTTAGGGGGCTGCAGGAAGCCTGAGAGGGCTGTGAACCTTCCAGCTGTGGCAGAAGAAGCCAGGAAACTCCTTCTTTACCTGTGTCACCATCTAGGATGGCTGCCTTGCCATCCTGTGGACACGCACTGGGCACACTGTCCAAGTCACATACCAGCAGCCTACACTCACAGATGGGAGGCAGCAGGTCCTAGGTGTCCATCCCTAGGTGAGCATTCCCCTGTCCTCTCTGGATGAAATTGGGAATACCCTTTTTTTGTTTTGTTTTATTTTCTAGCATTTTCCCATTGCCAGGTCCTTTGGAGTCTCACCTTCAAGCTCTAATACTCTTCAATATTTCTTCCAAATAGAGACAGGGCATCCCCAGGAGGCTCTCTGAGGACCAAAAGGTTTTTCCATTGCTTTTCAGGTGTAATTTCTCTGTTCTCTGTTTGGCTTAGCAAGTCAAAAGGATGTATTGGCTCATAAAACTAAAAGATCCAAGGTAGACTTCTGGCATGGCTGGACCCATGTGCTCTGTTGACGCCACCAGCACACTCTCTTCTCCCTGCTGGGCTTTGTGTGACTTGGGACACTGCTTCCCAAAGCAGTGGCAGAAAGGTCACCCAGGGCCCTGCCTCTTCTTCCCAAGGTTGGTCATCCTCTCCCAAAGAGCCACCTCCTTCCCAACAGTGCTGACCAAAGCCCCCAGAGTTGATCCTGGCTGGTTCAGTATTGCTCAATAATTCTGATTAGATCACTGACTGACCAGGTCTGGTCCTATACCCACCCTGAAGATGGCTTCACCTACCCCAGCTTCCCTGAGAAAGATGGAATAATAGTCCAATCTAGTATATCCATGGCAACAATTTGGCCCCTGCCCAATTTGCAGGACCCACCCTGGATGCTTAGCTCCACCTAGAAGGGGACCTGTCCTCCAGGTGACTGTAGACAGCAGGGTATTTGTGGCCCAGGGATCCTTCCTAGCATACCCTTGCCTGTAGGCCCCTTCCCCAGGGCTGGTTCCTTGGCGTTGTGGTCATTGGAATCAGGTCTCCTAGAGTAGCTGGAGAGCAAGATGGACTGACAGTCACATTGGTCTGGGGACTGGATGAGGCTCAACCCACAGACCCTCCATTCAGAGTCCTGCTCATCCTGGCTCCCTCTGACAGATCCTGGCAGAGCAGTTCTTTCTAGAAAGCTACAGGGTGCTGGGAAGTTCCACATTAGCCCTGCTTCCCTTTTGGGGATTGAAGCTCTCTCCTGACACCTCACTCTTTCCTCAGCAGGCAGATGGCCTTCCTCAAATGTGGGCCTTACTGTCCCAGGCCCCCCAGTTGCCCCAGGCCACAGTCAAGTCCTGAGTCTGGCTTTCCAGACTTAGCCTGAATCCCAGCTACCCAGGACTTTCCCTCCAGGCCTCTTCCCAGCACTCCACTCTGGGGCCCTGGCAGAAGAGGTGTCTCCTTAATGCTGACTCTCCTCCATCTCAGCCTCTCTGCTCCCCACTCCTCTTCCCAGAATCCCTCCCCCACATCTGTTTCTTTCTCCTCTCTCCTGAGGGGGCTGTCAGGTGACAGTCCTTTACTGCTCCTTATTGCCATCATTTGTAAGGGGAGCAGGTGTCAGGTGTCATAGGTGAGTGGAACAGCTGTCCACGGAAAGCAGTCTTAATGTAAGGAGGAAGATGAAGTCCAGGTTTCCAGGTGAGCCAGCTGGAAGCTAGTCGAACTCAGAGCATTCATCCTCCATCTTGGAAGCCACAAATTCTGCCTCCATAGAGTACCTCAGGGCCACAGTACCCTTTGAGCACCAGTCCCTGGGGAGCAGGGACACTGTGCCCACTAAGCCTCTTTCCCTCACAGCCACTCCTGCTCTCAGAGGCTCCAGGGAGCTGTGAGTGCTGAGGGGCTGGCACAGGTCACAGAGCTTAGCCCCACAGAGCTGTAGCCAGAAACCCAGGATATATCACTAACCCCTCTCCATGTCTATGCTTGCACCATGAAGATGATGACCCTGTCCTCTCCGAGCTGGCAGATCCATGGGGAGATAATGCATGCAGAGAGAGAACATGTGTAGAGGAAGAGGCAGTCACCTCTTTCAGGCTGCAGCACCTCCCCAGGGTCCATGATGGGACCTAGGTCTCGTCCCGCCCACAGCCCCTGTGCTTGAAGATTAAGTCAACTGCTCAAGCCCTGTGTTGGAAAGCAGTATTGATGGAAAGGCTGATTGGGGAATTTCCAGCGCCTGCATCAAGGGCTGCTCCCAGGGAGCTGGCCTTGTCCCTCAGCAGAATCCACAACTTTTCGTCTGGTCCTGGGTGTTCCAGGCCTGGTGGTCACAGGCGGTCAAAGGACGTCATGTCTGCTAGCTGTGCAGGCCAGCCGTCCCTTGTGAGGGGCCAGACAGCGAGGCCAAGTGACCATGTAGATGGTTTTTCAAATGACCCTCTAGGTGGCCCTGCAAGCCCTGGCCTGGGAAAGACCAGCTTGAGAAGGTCTTGGACAGCATGCTGGAGTGGACTCGTCTGTATGCTGGGCCTCAGGCTGGTTCTCTGCTTGCTGTGGGCACCGCCACAGTCAGTGTCTATGGGGTGTGACCCTGACAGCTGGCTTTGGTTCACCCATAGGGAAAATGATGTCCCCTGTCGCTATGGTTTGGATTGGAAGTGTCCCCCAAAGGTCCTTGTGTTGGAGACGTGGCTCCCCAGCCCGTGGTACTATGGAAGGTAGCAGAGCCAATACAAAAATCGGGCTTGGTGGGAGGCCGTGCTTTGGGAGGGGATATTGAGACCCTTCCTTTGGTTTTGTTTCCCAACCGCCATTAGGTGAGCAGCTTCCTCCGCCACTGTCACTGAGCTGCCTCTCTATCCACCCAACAGCAACAGAATCACCCAACAGTGGTCTGAAACCTCCAACGCTGGGAGCCGAATAAACCTTTCATCTTTTCAAGTCCACGGCCGTCAGGTGTTTGCTGCAGTAAAACCAGCTGCACTTGTGAAATTTGATGCTTCTGCCTTCCTTCGGCGGGATGAGTGGCTGGGGGGCACCAGGGGGAGCACGGGGGGGGGGGGCCGCACCAGGAAGCCTGGGATTTTTCAAATGTTTTGAGTGTTCACAACCTGGCTCCACTCTTCACCCAGGCCACCGGGAATCTTACAGCTGCTTGTGCCCAAATCTCTGCCCCTTCTTTTTGCCACTTACTTATCTGCTTTTTTTTGTCTTAATCTTATTCTCCGCTTATCATTTATTATCAACTGTCACAATCTATTTTTATATTCAAATTAAAAAAAGACACAGATGGCAGATTAAGTGTACTCCCTCCCCGCCCCCCCATCCCTAGGAATGGCACGGGCAGGCCTCTTTCTCTTTGTCTCTCTTGTTCTCTCTTTCATGAATCTCGAACAGCTCTACAAAA
>CABHPH010158425.1:32241-46475 GCA_902168325.1 Peromyscus nudipes | reverse complement strand
ATGAGTGGGTGGAAGGTGATTCAGCTGTGTGGTGATATATGGTGTACTCTAATAAACTTGCCTGAGGATCAGAGGACAGAGTCAGCCACTAGGTTAGACATAGAGGTCAGGCAGTGGTGGCACACTCCTTTAATCCTAGCACTCATGAGGCAGAGATCCATCTGGATCTCTGAGTTCAAGGCCACACTGGGAACAGAGCCAGGCAGTGATGGCACACACCTTTAATCCCAGTACTGGGAAGCACACATGCCTTTAATCCCAGGAAGTGACATGGCTGGGTGGAGAAAGGTCTATAAGGCGTGAGGAAACAGGAACTAAAGCAGTTCAGCTGAGAGCCTTTCGGGTGAGGATTCAGAGGATTTCAGTCTGAGGATTTGTGGAGTTGGTGAGGTGAGGTTGGCTGTGGCTTGCTTTGCTCCTCTGATCTTTCAGCTTTCACCCCAATATCTGGCTCTGGGTTTTTATTATAAGACCATCTAAGATTTGACCAACACAGCTGCCTGTCACTTCATCTAATAAACAAATTCTACAATTGGTATATTTATATTTTATAACTCTAACTCAACTCAGTAAGGTTTTTGTACAGAAAATCTTGAAGTACTACAGTGATGTCCAATTTAGTATTATTATAGTAGGAAAAATGGAATCAAAATGACAGATCTAATAGGTGAAGAATAGGTATTTGAAAATAATGGTTATAAAGAATATATAAGTAGATGGTAAATTAATTACCACGTATCATGTCTTTAAAAAGGCAGAATTGGGCTGGGAAGATGGCTTAGTCAGTAATGTACTTGCTGCACAATCATGTGGACCTGAGTTCAATTCCTAGCACCCACGTGAAAAGGAGCCTGTGATAACAGTAGTGGGAAGCAGAGACGGGGATCCGAGGGCTTGCTGGCCAGTCAGTCTAGCCAATTGGTGAGCTCCAGATTCAGCATGGGACCCTTTCTCAAAAAATAAGTAGGAGAGTTAGAGAGGAAGACAGCTGATACTAACTTAATGGCCTCTACATGTGCACACACAGAAAGGTCTGCTCGCAGGCAGACACACACAGCGACACACATCTGAACACACATTCATACATCATATCCACATTCACCCCCCCAACAAAAGTAAATAAAGTAAAAGGCCCAATACCTACATTAGAATTTGCCCACAAAAGTAAACAGAAAACCTCAGTTAGCAATGGTGTAGATGTGCACACAAATGAGTGACCAGCCACTTGTATTAGCTCATGTGGAACAATGTTTGTAAGAAAGATACTGTTGACTTTTGAGCCATGTCCTTACAGACTCAAGATGGCTTGCTGGACTCTAACTACTGCATCTGTATTCATGATGAGAAAAAAAAATTGGGGGAGGTCTTGAAGGATGGAGTTGGACCAAAGTTACCCTGTCTCTCTCATTAGGAAACCAATTCTTTTCTCAAAACTCATTAGTAGAGGTCCAGTGAGATGAATGGTTCAGCAGGTGAAAGCACTTTCTACCAAGCCTGATGACCCAAGTTTGATCCCGGGAACTCGCATGATCGAAGGAGAGAGCCAATCCCAACAAGTTGTCTTATGTCTTCCACATGTGTGATGTGGCATTCCCACATCCTTACACATATATAAACACAACACCACACACACATACACACACAACTAACAATCATATAAATAATAAATAAATGTTAAAAAATCGAAGTTCATTGGTGGAATTCCCCACTAAGTCTCATGGGATCAGACCAAGTACCTTATCTGCCATCCTACCAGAGACTCTTGAAGAGGAGGAAAAAGGGTTGTCACTTTGGCTTGGACTGTTAGTGATGTGTTGACTGCCCCTCCCCCAAATGTCAGCAAATATATGTTGCTTTTGGCAAAGAAAAGCTGAGTGGATAGTTCTCCAACTAGAGTCAGTTACAACAACATTAAATGTGAAATGCACTACCAAGTAAGAAGACCCGCTATCATTCAGTCAGAGAAAAAAAAAATCAAGCCCCACCCTTATCCAAAAATGGAGCCTTTTCTTGCTGTATGGAACTGAGGAGCAATGCTTTGGTCTTGTCTTTCTGTGTTTGTTAATTTCCTTGATGAGTGTGGGTCACACCTGGAATTCAAGAGCAGGGGAGAATCTAGCAGGGATCAACCTGGCCATGAAGGAATCATGGTGGAATGATCTCAGGATTGAGAATCTCTGCTTTCTAATTGATCTCTAACATTTGTGACTGGGGTTGAGACCTTGAAAACACCTCAAGATTCCTCAGAAGGTTGGCATCTGGCTTGGGGAAGCCATCCTGCAGGTGAGCTGGACATCAGAAAGGTTGAGAGCAGACCACCTGACCAGGCTAGAGACTCTGGTGGGCTTGGCTTATCTTTCCACCTCACAGAGCACTTGGGAGGCACCTGACAGTCATATCTGGATGGCATTTCAATGACCTCAGACGCTTGACCTTGGACGAGTCCTCTTCTCTTAGCTCTCTGATCATCAATGCCCCACCTCTATAGAACACTGGCTATACACCTCTTTTCCTTTTGGTTCCTAGGAAGGTATGTATTATCAGAAGCCCCAGAAGTACCTGCCCCTCACCCCACCAATTGCTACTTTTGACTCTAGAGTCCACTAGTCAACTGCTTCCAGTCCTACATACTTCTACACGTGATTCTGTCCTGTGTGAACTAAGAGTCCCCGTGGCTTCCTGTCCCTGATCTGACTTGTGCCGGATCATGATCCTGGGTTGAGTACTGGTTGGGAACACAGCCTTTGTGGTCACATAAAACAGCTGACAAAATTCCTGGCTCCCCATGGGCCACTTCAGGCTCCATGATTCTGTTTCCATGCCTGTAAAGTGAGGGTGGCCACACTGCAGAGACTCAGGATATGTCAGATATTGGCCACAAGTATGACCATGGGATGGGAAACATAACTCTAATTTATGGAGGAAACTGGGGCTCTGGGAAGCTATATGGCTTACTTGGGTCACAGTGACCAAGTCTGTGTGACTACTAATCCTGGGCTCATCCGTTACAGCAGTCATTTCCCCAGAGGCTGTTCCTGGAAGCCCTTAGCCATGCAGAAGGGAGGAGTGATCCCTGTGGCTGCCAGGAAAAGTCTGTTGGGGTTGCTCTCTGGCATTAGAACTGTTGGGTGGAGGCCAAGACCCAGCTTGGGAATTCTGGGCAGGATCAAGACAAGAAAAGCTTCTCAAGAGGAGGAGATTCAGATGGTACCACACAGCATCCTAAAGAAAGGTAAAGGCAGGTAAGAGTTACCATGTTGCAGAGGGGGATCCTGGAGGAGAGAGAAGGGTGGGGTTGGAGGGTGGAAAGGAAGAATATAGGGGAGTGGGGATAAAGAGAACTCACTATTGATGTCAGAAGGAGCCAGTGCCCGTTCTCAGTTCAGTACAAGAAGTTTTTTGAGGGACAATCATAGTCACCTAAGCTACTTCAAGAAAGAGTGAGACTCCTGCCTCTGGGGGTCTGGGAGTATCCTTTGGTAGTGAGATGTCAGAAAATATAGATGCTCTCTCATAAGGGCTGGATGTCCAAATCACCTTCAGCTCTGAAGTCTAGTGAGTCTGAGGCTGTCCAGAGAAGATCTGTGTGGGTATCATTGGGAGCTTGGAGAGGGGACTGCAGCTGGAGAGGAACACCGAGAATCTGCTTGCCCTGGACTCATGCCCTGCCCTGGACACCTCAGACCAGACTCCTTCCCACACAGCGTTCTGCGGAGGGTTGGGGCTCCTTTCATAGCAAGACCAGAGCTGGGGGCTGTGGCTGCATTTTACTCTGAAGGTGGCTTCTGCTTGTGCCGTTCAGACAGGCTACGGCTTTTTGAGTAGCTAGGCAAGGAGTGCTCCCAAGGAAGGGGCATGCGTTGGTGGCAGCTGCTGCAGCCAGCCACTTGGGTCACACGGGGTCATCTCTGGCTTCTGTCTACTAGTTTCCAGCTCTTTTTAGTCCATGGAGCCCCTTTCCTTGCCTGTGATGCTTCATTTCTTGTTTACTGTCTCTCTATGGAAAATGGTGCTTCCTGGACTTGGCCTCTGTGTCTCTGTTCTGTCCAGTCTGAATCTTTGACCTGTACCCTGGCCAATTCTTGCTGCCTTCAGGTCAGGGTCTTTGATCTCTGCATTAGTTCCTTTTTATTTATTGTTATCTCAGATCCTCCAGATAACACCAGGATTCCATCCCGTCTCTCCACCGATACTGCACACCCGAGTCCCTTAATGGACGCCCCTTGTTTACCGTCACACCCCTGAGCCCAGATCACTTTCCTCCTCCCAGATGATACTGTGGACTCCTACCTAGAGGTGACAGGAGAGAACATTCAGGGAAGGACCAACCCTACCAAGCGGCCCCTTCCTCATGAGCTGACGGGCAGGAAGGAGACCACAGCACACAGGGCGATCAGCATGTGGCTACCCACCCCTGTGCCCTGACAGGCCCAGTAGCCTGTGGACAAGTCTGGCACCATCCTCTCACTGTCTGCTCACCCTGACCTGTTTCTGCTCCAACCTGACTAGTCCCACTTTGGGGACACAACCTCTGCCCCTGCTGCCCACTTCCATTCAGCTTCCGCTCTGGAGGAAGAAAGAGAGTGAGCGAGAAAGAGAAGTGGGGGGAGGGGACCTGTTCCTAAGCAGGTACGCCATATGGTCTTTCCACGGATGCTGCTTCGTTGCTGTGAGCAAAGGCTCTGCTAGGCTACACCTGTGGCTGTGGGAAGACGTGCCATCTCCTTTTCCCATCTATTGAGTGGACATAGCCATAGGGTCAGCCTCACATGCTTGCAGGCATGCCGGGACATCTTTGTCTGCTTTGTGCAGTAGGTGATGGTTCTGATTGGAGGCGCCCGTGTTAATTGTTAGATTTTTCAGCTATTATTTTAACTCTTTGAAATAGGGTTGTGAATAGAAAGCAGATGTTGTGGTACTTGACACGTGGCCAGCTGCCATTGTTAGAATTATTATTCACTGGCTTGGATAGGAGTTGAAAGAAACGGTAGAAAGGGCCATGATGTTAGCATCCATTTCTCCAACCCTCTTTCCATGGACTTGTGCCCAGGTTTCTTCTCAGAGGTTCATGACCCCAGCACAGGTAGGGGTTTGGGGGGCTTTGTTTGTTTGTTTGTTTTTTGTTTTTTGTTTTTGCTTAACTGCTGGGGAGTAGGAGAGGAAAGTATACAATGAAAGGGAGTGTGAACATTCCTTGGTCTTTGTTCTGGCTTCCCAGCGTCTTCCAGCACATAGATCACAGCATAAGCTTTTACTGGTCTTTGACATTCCAGACTCTGTATTCAGTCAGGAGACACAGAGGAAAATCAAGTCACACTCAGGAGGCGAAGCTTCTCATGGGGGGACTCTGACCTGCAGGATTTCCAAGCTGACCGAGCTTGCTCTGAGCTAAGATAGGTCCCAAGAGTGGCTCTCCTGGCAGCGGGAGACCTGATTCCTTGTCTCAGCTCTGCTCCAGACCCCATCATGCTCAAGGGTGTCTCCAACCACAAGTTGATCTCCACAGTTCCTCCCTCATGGCCCCTGGACTTGCAAGGAGGTTTCTGTGAAAGCCCTCATAGCTTCTCACCATTTCCCTAAGGGAAAGAGCTCACAAGCCTGCCTGGGAAAATAGGACCAAAAACAAGGGAAGCAGTGAAGCCAGGATGTCCCCGAAAGTCTTTTCCCTGCAGGCGAGGAAACCGGAAGTGGCCCAGTCAGCGTTTTATTTCAGGAAGTGTGCTCCGAAGGCTAGTGCAGAGAGTGACCTGAGTAATGAATGACTGAGATGAGAGAAGAAGGAGGTGGAAAAGGAGAGAGAATGGGGAAGAAATACACCGAATGTCTGAGGTGGACATTGACATGGCTGTGGAAGAGGGACAGACGGGTGAATGAGGCATTCTGGGGGTAGTGGCAATGAACCCCTGGGGAACCAATGGGATGCAGGGGATGGAGCTGCAGCTGAGGGGTTTCTCTGAGTTTCTGAATGGTCTCATTGGATTTCCTCACAGATGTGCACATGTGTCTATACATATGTGTCTGTGTATCTATATGTACATATATATGTGTGTGTGTGTGCATATGCGCAGATAATTAAACTAAAATCAACAGAAGTTTCTTTGCCTTCATGATTTGCCCTTTTCCCCTAAATATCAAGGACAGAAAGCATTTCAGTAAGCTGAGGACTCGTTCTGGCTGAGTTCTAGTGAGCCATGGCTTTGCTGTAGATAGGAAACCCTGTTACTGACAGAGCACGGGAAATTCCTTTTCTCCCATATGCTTCCTGGCCCCGAGTCTCAGTTTCTTCACCCATAAGACGGAGGTAACAATACCTACTCTATATATCTCACAAAGTCAGCGTAAGGTTTAAGAGTAGGATGCTAAGGCATTTTGCAAGGCATAGCTCCAGAACTGAATTCTGCAGCCTTGGCTTCGTGTAATAGACACTGATGCTGTTCCTTGTCACCCTTCACGTGGGGGATGTCTACTTCCTAAGTCCTGAGAGTCGAGGTTTTTTTCCTAAGTTGGTCACCCTCAAGAAAGCTGTGGATAAGTAGAACCCGCAGCCTCAGAAGCCTGAGTCTCTGGCCATAAGTCTTGGATGTGCAACAACTCTTGTGTTGTTGGTGTACAGACAGATGTCTCCACTCACAGCCTGTTCTCACAGGTCAACCAGGTATAGCACTCCCAAACACCAGCTCCTTGAGGCAAATCTTACTCACTGGCTTTTGTGTGAAAAAGTGGAAAGTGGGAAATGGCAGCATATTGTCCCACTCTAGGCCCCAAGGTAGAATATTCTGACGTCCTTGGCCTACTGCCCCATGGGAATAATGCTGGTTGCAAACAAGATAACTTTATCCCTATTTTACAGCTGGGAAAACTGAGCCCAGGGGAGATTAACTAATAGCCAACATCACATAGCACCAGGATTCAAGCCAACAAGTGGTCTGTGACACACCTTTTCTACTCTGCCACATGGTTTTCCCCTTTAAGTCCTATGTGGCTGAAGCAAGCACCATTATCCTTTGTGAATGAAAAGTGAGGATTTAATTAAGGACTGATTTCCAGCTACCTGACAGTATTGGTTGAAGTCTGTAGAAGTCCTGGAAAGATTCTTGGCCTGTAGGAAGGCTGAGGTATGTGAGATCTGTGTCAAAGTTCAGAAATCATCTAGGAGACTGGATGTAGACACAAGATTCTTGGGAAGACTCGGCTAAGGTGGCCCAAGAGCAAGCAGGTCATTGCTTGGAGCTAGGGGTGACAATGACGACATCAGTCTGCACTGTTCTCAGGCATCAGCAATGCAGATGACACCCCTCAGGTGTCCTTTCTCTGCTCACATAGGGAAACTGAGGCTCAGGGTGTGTGTGTTAGGATCAGAAACAGCTGAGTCAGTAAGGTGGCTTTTGTAAAGAGAAGAAACAGGGGGTAGACATCCAGGAGAGTGGCAGCTGCCTGTGGGCATCCTGGGTGACAGAGTGACTTCATAGGGTACTTGTGTGGCTTGGACCTGTGTCACAGTTTGTGCACCGACAACCATTCAGAGTTTTTTTTTTTTTTAAAATTCATTTCTACTTTTTAGGTATTAGTGTTTTGCCTGCATGTATGTATGTACACCATGTGTGTGTCTTGTGCCCACAGAGGCCAGGAGAGGGCATTAGATCTCCTGGAACTGGAATTACAGATGGTTATGAGACATCATATGAGTGCTGGGAATCCAACCTAGACCCTTGAAAGAGCACTGGGTGCTCGTAACTGTTACACCATCTCCTCCTGCACAGAGTTTTTACACCAGTATTGATCTCTAACCACCTGACGGTCTGAAGGAAGCTTAAATGCCTTAATAGGAGGAAGACTCTGGTAA
The DNA here is from genome assembly GCA_902168325.1 of Peromyscus nudipes. Classification (NCBI taxonomy): domain Eukaryota; kingdom Metazoa; phylum Chordata; class Mammalia; order Rodentia; family Cricetidae; genus Peromyscus; species Peromyscus nudipes. The sequence goes on along the minus strand of CABHPH010158425.1, from coordinate 38,632 downwards.
GGAGAATTAGGTACAGCTTTTCCAATACTTATATTTCACAGCAGAGGAAACTGAGGCTGAGAAGGAGAGCTCCTGTTGGTTTAGATGCAGAGCCAGTACTGTCCATGAATCTCTGTTCTTCGTAAACTTCCTGGGAGTGGTTCCAGAGGACAGCAACAGGTAAAGTGGACAGTCCTGTTAAGAGGGATATAATGGAGTTTCATAAAATTTGAACACTGACCACTATCTATCTGAACACTATCCCCAGCTCTGGTGCATGCCTTATCTAATCCCCTGTGTGAATTCATGCCTTCTTTTTCATTAAGAATAGAGTGTAATGCAAGGTCCCAACCAGACCTTTGTGACAGAATTCATTCTTCTGGGCTTCTCCCTGAGCCCCAGGACCACACCTCTGCTCTTTTCAGCCTTTCTGATGATTTACCTAATGATCATTCTGGGCAATGGCTTGATCTTCATCCTCATCTGCTTGGACTCACACCTCCATACACCCATGTATTTCTTCATTGGCATCCTTTCCATGTTGGACTTAGGCTATACCACCACAACTGTGCCTCAGATGTTGGCACATCTGGTCAGCCAGAAGAAGACGATCTCTTACTCCAGTTGTGTGGCTCAAATGTACATTTTCTTGGTGCTAGGTGTCACAGAGTCTTGGCTCTTTGCCATCATGTCCATAGACAGGTACGTAGCCATCTGCCACCCACTCAGGTACAGGGTCATCATGAGCCCATGTCTATGTGGGATAATGGCCATTTTCTGTGGACTCTGTGGTGTCACCTCTGCTCTTATCTACACCATATTTGCCATGCGCCTCCCCTACTGTGGGCCCAACAAGATCAACCACTTCTTCTGTGAAGTCCCTGCGGTCTTAAAGCTGGCTTGTGCAGACACTTCAGTCAACGACCAAGTAGATTTCATTCTTGGATTTAGCGTCATACTGATCCCCCTATCCCTTATCCTTGTCATCTATGTTAACATCTTTACTTCCATCTTGAAGATCCGTTCAGCACAGGGGCGACTGAAAGCATTCTCCACCTGTGCTTCCCATATAACTGTGGTCACCATGTTCTGTGTGCCAGCCATGGTCATGTACATGAAGCCTGGTTCTAAGGCTTCACCAGAAGAGGACAAGAAGCTTGCCCTGTTCTACAATGTCATCTCTGCTTTTCTTAACCCTGTTATCTACAGCCTCCGGAACAAGGATGTGAAGAGGGCTTTCCTTAAGGTAACAGGCTGGGGGAGACCACCAGAATGAGTCCCTAGAAGGACATGGAAGCTACTCATGCTGTATCATCATTGTTCAAGAACTGCTGTCACGTGATAGCAGGACCCATGCACACTCCCCTTTCTGCCTCTCATTTCAGCTCTGTTCAAGTCCTTAGAGTACCACCTCCTTCATTGCTGGTGGAACAGGGCACTGTGAAATGTCTCCCAGGCACATCAGTCCTCTCCTTCCCTTTTGTTCTACAGGGCCTACATGCTTCATAAAGAAGGAGATGTCTGAGCCATTGAAACCTTTAACTAAAATAAAGGGAACGGGCTTGGGAGGATGCCTCATGACTGTGTTTTGATAAAGGCTCACTGCCTTGTGGAAACCATATACATATATAATGTGAACTGGATACAGGGTCAGGGACATGGATTTGAAGAATTCCTGGCCCAAGAGGAAAAATGAGCTGAAACTCATTCTCTGCAATCCGGAGACAATAGGGATGACTTGAGGCCAAGTGCAATCTGATCCCACAGACCTCCTCAATTCAGGCCACCTTCTCTCCTCCTTCATGTCACATAAATTTGACTCTGCCATTGACTTTGTTATGAATTGACTATGAAATGCCAATTCCCCCACAGGTTCATGTACAATGGATAGGCTTTGGGCCTCTGACTGGATCAATGGATTGACTCCTTAATGGAGTCATAATATGATGGTGTTGTTGGGAGGTGAGAAAATGTAGAGGTAGGGTATAGGAGGTGAAAGTAGGTCATGGGGACATGTCCTTAGGGGCTACATCATGCCCTGGCCTCTTTCTGTATTCTCATTTTTCTGATCCCTGCCTGTAATGAGTTGGACAGAGATGCTTCATCATGCCCTCCTCTTTACATGCCTTCACATGCCCACAGTGAACTGAATTCTCTGAAACCACGAGCAGAATCTACTGTTGTTTCCTTACGTTGCTTTTCTTGGGTCTTTGGTCACAGAAGCATAAAGCTAACTCACACAGAAAACCTTGAGTGATATGCATTCTCTTTCTTTACCTTAACCCAACTCTTGCTTGCTCCTAATCTCCATCAGGTTGTTGTTTATACTAAGATTCCCAGACTTTCCATGAGCCCCAAAGGGCTGAGAACAAGCCTTACAACCATCCTGTACTTTCCTCCCATGAGAAAGACTGGCATGGTGGTGCATGCCTTTAATCCTAGAACTTAGGAGGCAGAGGCAGGAAGATCTCTGAGTTCAAGGCCAGCCTGTTTACAGGGCAAGTTCTAGGACAGTCATGGCTTCACAGAGAAACCCTGTCTCAAAAAACAAGCAGCAGCAGCAGCAGCAGCAGCAGCAACAACAACAACAATAACAACAAAAAGGCAAATAGTCCAACATCTTAGTTCTCAGCTGGAAATCAAGTTCCGTGAAGCAGTGATCATGGCAATCTGGGTTACTGCTGCATCCTTAGGGTCCAGCATCATACTTCACGCTTTTCACCTTCAATGAAGGTGTTGTGGGTCCTAGAATGAATACTACATTGTGAAAAGTTGATGAATTAGAGGTAACAAAATTTGGGAATCAGCAGCACTTAAAAAGATTGTTATATATACTAATTTAATAAACTATAGATCAATGGAAAACATGTAAAATATTTATTATGAAACTTTACAATGTTCATAACTTGGGTTTTGAAATTTCACCTCTAGGACTCTGTTCTGTGGGAATAAGTGCAGACCAAGTTTTTTATATAAGATATTCATTACATAATTATTAGGAATAACCATCAGTATGACTTCCCAACCTCATGAAACATGCAAACAGTATTGTGTACTATGTCTGAGGAAGTATCAAACATCACTGGAAAGTGGGTCTGAAGAGGTGGCTCAGCAGTTAAGAGCATTTGTTGCTCTTGTAGATGACCTAGGTTCATTTCCCAGCACCCACATGGTTGCTCACAACAGTCCAGTTCCAGGAGATTTGAGCCCTCTTCTGGTATTCATGGACACTAGGCATACAAGCATTCCTGGCTGCCATGAGGTGAGAAGTTTTGCTCCACCACACACTGTCTGTCATGATGTTCAGCCTCACCTGAGGACCAAGTGACCACTGACTAAAACCTTTGAAACTGTGAGCCAAGATCAACTCCCCCTCCTCTTTTTGCTTTTCTCGGGTAGTTGATACAGCAAGGGAACACTTACTAGAACACATACATACATGTTTTAACACACACACATCACTGAAAGAGAGACACACACATACACTCATATATATACACACACACATACATATATACACATACACATACTAGATATCAGTGATTAGAGTAGTAAGATTAAAATGATTTTCAGTCAGTCATATTTTACTATCAAAAAATTTGCAGTCATCACATGTTGGTTTTATAATAAAGGGAAATAAAAATTGATTGAAAATATTTGTTGTAAATAAATAGTGACAAGTACATAAAAAGATGGGAAGTCTCAGTTTGGATCTAAAACGTCCCCTCAAAGGCCATGCTCTGTAGGCTTGGTTCTGGATGATGGACCTTTGGGAAGTGATTGATTCCTGATGGTTCTGACTTAATTGGTGGATTAATCCGTTGATGGTTCATAATTTAATGGGCTATGGGGAGGTGGGGGACAGTGAAGGGAGTGGGCCCTTCTTCATTCTTTCTGTTTCCCTGCTGTGATGAAGTGGGGACCTTTGTTCTACTGTGTGCTCCCTGCCATGATGTTCAGCCTTCCCTCAGGACCGTAGTACCAACTGAGGGTTGAGTGTGCTGTGGGGTGTCACTCCAGAGGATGGTGACTCTAACGACTCACCTTTTGAACCAAGAAAGACAATGACATATAAAACACACAAAAGGACTGGAAAGATGGTCCAGCGACTAAAAGCACTTGCAGTTCAATTGTGAGGACCTGGGTTAGAGCCCAGCACCCTCCTTAGGCAGCTCACAAACACCTGTAAATCCAGCTTCAAGGGATCTGACGCCCTCTTCTGGACTCTTTGGGCACATATAAACATGTGCATATATTCTTAAACAGACACATGAACATACATATAAATTCTGCTTTTAAGAGAGTAATTTCAAACACAAACACTTAGAAGGAAAATCGACAGCTGAGTAATACTCCATTGTGTAAATGTACCATATTTTCTTTATCCATTCTTTGGGTTGAGAGACATCTAGGTTGTTTCCAGTTTCTGGCTATTATGAATAAAGTCACATGAACAGAGTTGAGCAAGTGTCCTTGTGATAGGATAGAGCATCCTTTGGGTATATGCCTAAGAGTGGTATAGCTGGGTGTTGAGGTAGGTCAATTCCCAATTATCTGAGGAACCACCATATTGATTTCCATAGGGGCTGTACAAGTTTGCACTCCCACCAGCAATGGAAGGGTGTTCCCCTTGCTCCACATCCTCACCAGTATGAGCTGTCATTTGTATTATTGATCTTAGCATTACAGAAGCTTTTAGGTCTATGAAGTCCCATTTATTAATTATCCATCTTAGTACCTGAACTATCAGTGCTCTGTTTAGGAAGTTGTTTCCTGTACCAATGCATTCAAGGCTATTCCCCAGTCTTCCTTCTATCTGGTTCAGTGTATCTGGTTTAATTTTGAGAGGTCTTTGATCCACTTGAACTTGAGTTTTGTGCAGGATGACAAATATGGATCTGTTTCCATTCTCCTACATGCAGACATCAAGTTAGACCAGCATCATTTGTTGAAGATGCTTCCTCCTCCATTGTGTCTTTATGCCTTCTTTATAAAAAAAAATCAGGTGTCCATAGGTGTGTGAATTTGTCTGGTTCTTCAATTCAAGTCCATTGATCAGTGTGTCTGTGTTTATGCCAATACCATGCAGTTTTTTAAAAATTACTATAGCTCTGTAGTATAGCTTGAAACCAGGGGTGGTGATACCTCCAGAAGTTATTTTATTGCACAGGATTGTTTTAGCTATCCTGGGTTTTTTTTTCCATATGAAGTTGAGTATTGTTCTTTTAATGTCTGTAAAGAATTGTGTTGAAATTTTGATGGGGATCATGTTGAATCTGTAGATTGCTTTTGGTAGGATGGCCATTTTTACTATGCTGATCCTACTGATCCATGAGCATGGGAGATCTTTCCATTTTCTGACATCTTCTTCAATTCTTCCTTCAAAGACAAAGTTCTTATCATACACGTCTTTTGCTTGCTTGGTTAGAGTTAGAGCAAGATATTTATATTATTTGTGGTTATTATGAAGGGTGTTGTTTCCCTGATTTCTTTCTCAATCCATTTGTCATTAATGTATGGGGGACTGCTGCTTTTTTTTTTTAAGTTAATTTTATATCTAGCCACTTCCCTGGAGGTGTTTATCAGCTGCAGGAGTTCCCTGGTAGAATTTTTGGGGTCCCTGATGTATACTATCATGTCATCTGCAAATAAATATGCTTTGACTTCTTTCTTATTTGTATCCCCATGATTTCCTTTGGTTGTCTTATTGCTCTAGCTAGAACTTCGAGTACTGCATTGAATAGATACAGAGAGAGTGGACAGCCTAACAACTCTCTACTGAATGACTACTGGGGTCAAAAAATTCCTGATTTTAGTGGCATCGCTTTGAGTTTCTCTCTATTTAATTTATGTTGGCTCTAGGCTTGCAGTAAATTTCCTTTGTTATGTTTAGGTTTGCCCCTTGTATCTCTGACCCTCCAAGAGTTTTATCATGACGGGGTTTTGGATTTTGTCAAAGGCCTTTTCAGCATCTATGAGATGATCATACGGTTTTTTTCCTTTCAGTTTGTTTATATGGTGGATTACATTGACAGATTTTCATATGTTGAACCATCCCTACATCTCTGGGATGAAGCCTATATGATCATGGTGGACGATATTTTTCATGGATTTTTTGGATTCAGTTCCCAAATATTTTATTGAGTATTTTTGCATCTATGTTCATGAGGGAAATTGGTCTGTAATTATCTTTCTTTACTGAATTATTGTGTGGTTTGGGTATTAGGTTGTGGCCTCCTAAAATGAATTTGGCAATGTTTTTTCTGTTTCTATCTGGTGGAATAATTTGAGGAGGATTGGCCTTAGCTCTTCTTCGAAAGTCTGGTATAATTCTGCATTGAAACCTGGCCCTAGGCTATTTATTTATTTATTTATTTATTTATTTATTTATTTATTTATTTATTTATTTATT
>CABHPH010158425.1:0-32231 GCA_902168325.1 Peromyscus nudipes | reverse complement strand
ATTTATTTATTTATTTATTTATTTATTTATTTATTTATTTATTTATTGGTTGGGAGACTTTTAATGATTGCTTCTATTTCCTTAGGTATTATAGGTCTATTTAAATTGTTTATCTGATATTTATTTAACTTTGGTAAGTGGTATCTATTCAGAAAATTATCCACTTCTTTTATATTTTCCAATTTTGTGGAGCATAGGTTTTTAAAGTATGACCTAATGATTCTTCAGATTTCCTCAGTGTCTGTTATATCACCCTTCTTTTTTCTGATTTTGTTCATTTGACTATTATCTCTCTGTCTTTTAATTAGTTTGGATAAGATTTTGTCTATCTTGTTGATTTTCATTAAAAATCCAACTTTTGTTTTATTGATTCTTTGCATTATTCTCTGTGTTTCTATTTTATTGATTTTAACCCTTGGTTTGGTTATTCCTGACATTTAAGTTTTGTTCTCAAGCTTTCAGGTGTGCTGTTAAGTTGCTAGTACAAGATCTCTCCATTTTTTATGTAAGCACTGTTATGAACTTTCCTCTTAGCACAGCTTTCATCGTGTCCCACAAGTCTGGATATGCTGTGCATTCATTTTCATTGAATTCTAGGAAGTCTTTAATTTTTTTTCTTTATTTCTGTCTTGACCCCAGTAGTCATTCAGTAGAGAGTTGTTAGTTTTCATGAATCTGTAGGCTTTCTGTTGTTTCTGTTGTTGAAGTCAAGCTTTAATCCATGGTGGTCTGATAAGATGTGGGGGGTGGGGGTTATTTCAATTGTCTTGTATCTATTGAGACTTGATTTGTGACTGAGTATGTGGTAAATTTTGGAGAAAGTTCTGTGAGGTGCTGAGAAGAAGATATATTCTTTTGTGTTTGGGTTAAATATTCTGTAGACATCTGTTAGGTCCATTTGGTTATAATGTCTGTTGGCTCCAGTATTTCTCTGTTTAGTTCTTGTGTAGATGACCTGTCCATTGGTGAGAGTGGGGTATTGAAGTCTCTTATTATCAATGTGTGATTTAAGCTTTAGTAATGTTTCTATTACAAATGTGGATGCCCTTGTGTTTGGGGCATATGTGAAGAATTGAGAAGTCATGTTGGTGGATTTTTCCTTTGATGAGTATGAAGTGTCCTTCCCCATCTCCTTTGATTAATTTTTGTTCAAAGTCTACTTTGTTAGATATTAGAATGGCTATAGCAGCTTGTTATTAGCTCTATTTATTTGGAAAATCCTTTTCCAGCCTTTTACTCTGTCTTTGATGTTGAGGTGTGTTTCTTGTATTCAGCAGGATGGATCCTGTTTTCACATCCATTCTGTTAGTCTGTGTCTTTTTATTGGGGAATTGAATCCATTGATATTGAGAGATATCTATGACCAATGATTGTTAATACTGGTTTGAAAGTACTTGTTTTCTGTGTTTATATGGGTATAGTTAACCTCTTTGGGTTGGAGTTTTTCTTCTAGTACCTTCTGTAGGACTGGATTTGTGGACAGATATTGCTTGAACTGACTTTATCATAGAATATCTTTTTTTCCCTGCTATAATGATTGAAAGTTTTGCTGGGTATAGTAGTCTGTGCTGGCATCTGTGGTTTCTAACAATCTGCAAGACATCTGTCCAGGCCCTTCTGGCTTGTAGAATCTCCATTGAGAAGTTGGGTGTAATTCTATTAGGTCTGCCTTTATGGGTTACTTTCTCTTTTTCCCTTGCAACTTTTAATATTCTTTCTTTGTTCTGTAGGTTTAGTGTTTTGATTATTATGTGGTGAGCAGATTTCCTTTTCTGGACCAATCTATTTGGTGTTCTCTAAGCTTCTTGTACCTAGATAGGCATCTCCTTCTTTAGGTTAGGAAAATTTTCTTCTGATTTTGTTGAAAATGTTTTCTGGGCCTTTGAACTAGGATACTTCTACTTCTTCTATTCCTATTATTCTTAGGTTTGGTCCTTTCATAGTGTCCCAGATTTCCTAGATGTTTTGTTTCAAGAATTTTTTTAGATTTACCATTTTCTTTAACTGCTGTATCTATTTTTTCTATTGTATCTTCAATGCTTGAGATCCTCCCTTCCATCTCCTGCCTTCTGTTGGTCTGATCCTTACATGTGTAGTTCCTGTTCAATTACCTAGATTTTTCCACTTCCAGAATTCCCTCAGTTTGTGTTTTCTTTATTGCTTCTATTTCCATTTTCAGGTCTTGAACAGTTTTATTCATTTCCTTTAACTATTTGTTTTTCATTAGCTTTCTTTAAGAGATTTATTCATTTCCTCTTTTTTGTTCACCTTTTCCTTAATTTTAAAAAGGGATTTATTCACTTTCTGTTCAAGGACCTCTATCATCTTCATAAAGTTGGTATTAAGGTCTTTTTCTCATGCTTCAGCTATATCAAAATATTCAGGGTTTGTTGTAGTAGGATAGCTGGGCTCTGGTGGGGACATATTGCCCTGTTTGATGTTGGTTGTGTTTTTATGCTGGCATGTAGGCATCTGGGTTTATTGTGATTATAGATCCAGGTGTTGATTTCTGGGTTTGCCTTGGTTTCTGTTTTCTTTCTGGTCTTCTGGATGGTGTGGCCTTGGTTGAGGAAGGGGTCTCCACCCTAGTTGAGGGATGGATTTCTGGAGGCAGGCATGGTCTCTGTTAAAGCAGGGAGTCTCTGCCCTAGTTGGGGGCTGGGATAAGGTGATGAGGTGGTTGGGGATCAGGGATAGGATGGGTGGGTATCAAGAGAGTGTTGAAGGTCCCCAAGTGAGTGACCTACCTAGACTTATGGTGGCCAGCAGGGCTCTGTTATAGCAGGGAGTATTTGGATAATTTTTAATGGCAGAAACCATACCTTTCTTAGCCCAAACTTTTTTAATCCTATGGTAAGTTTTCAAGTTTGTCTGTTCTGCTTTTTGCTCCAAATTCTCATTGTAAATCTAGCTAAAAGATTCTAGCAACAGCCATGCCACAGACGGCTGCTAAGCTGCCTTCAATATTATCTTTACCAGACTGCCTGTTACTTTTAAGTTCAGCTTTATACAAAAGCTCAGGAAAGAGATGAAACATAGACAATTTCATTGCCAGAATGTGGTATTCATGGCCCCTAATCCAGTTTTTAACACAGTTCTTCCCATCTGAATCTTTTTGACCCTTGCCTTCACTGTCCCCATTCCTGTTGAAATTCTGGTCCTCTGAAATACTGCCAGAAACACTCACAAGGTTTTCTTCACCACTGTAGTGTTTCTTTAGAGAATAAGCTTCCAAGTTCCATCATAAACTAGTTTCAAGGACATGTAAACTACAAGTCAGGTTTGGTCACAGAAATGAGACCTCACTTTTTTTTTTTTTAGACAGAGTCTTGCTGTAGCCCTGGCTGTCCTGGAACTCACTATGTAAACCAGGCTGACCTTGAACTCACAGAGACCCACCTACCTTTGCCTAGGATAAAAGGCATGTGCCACCATGCCCAGCTTGACCTCAAAAAGTTAGCTTTATACTGCCTTTTGCAAAGCTATGACCAAATGCCTGAGACAACAACTGAAAAAAAAAATAAAGATTTATTTTGTCCCCTATTTTTAGAGGGTTTGGTCGGGCTTGTTTGGTCCCATGAGCGTGGGCAGAACATTGTGGCAGTGGAAGTGTGTAACAGGAAAGGGTCTTCACTTTGCAGAAGACAGGAATCATGGAAAGAAGTAGGAATCAAGAATAGGTGTAGCCTTTAAGACAGTTCCCCTGTGGTTTACTGCCTCCTTCTAGGCCTCACCTTCTAAAGTTCCCATAACCTCTTAAAACAGTAGCACCATCTAGGACGCAAGCATTCAGCACATGAATCTATGGGAGACATTTAATATTCATCTTATAACAGTTTATATAATCACCAAGAGATGAGTTCATCTAGAATAATAAACCTAAGTTTTGAACACTTAATTTTATAAAACAAATAAAATCACAGCAAAAAATAGAGGTAGGTTATGGTACCCTAACAGTAGAAGATTTCAGTTTTCTACTCTTATAAGTGGATACATCACCAGAATGAAAAAATAACAAGGTAACAGAGTTAAACTACACTGTAGATCAAATGGACTTAAAGAGCATTGACAAAATTGTCTTTCCAAAGGCTGTAAAATGCACATTGAACTTTTTCCCCAATAGATAAAATCCTAGACCACAAAGCAAGTCTTAACAAACTAAAAAAAAAAAAGAAATACTCTTCTCTCTATTTTATAATCACAGTAGACTGAAATCAGAAGTCCATGGTTGTAAGAGATACTCTCGAAATTATGCAATTCATGGAGATTATACAACATACTTTTGAATGAACAGTGGGCATTGTGGAAGTCAGAAGGGATTTTCTAAAAAAATTCCTTGTTATAAATGAAAATGGAAACACAGCATACAGAAACTTTTGTGTTGCAACAAGAGCAGTGTTAAGAAAATTTATGACAATAAGCACCTATTTCAAGCAAACAGATTTTAAATAAACAGCCTAATAATACATCTCAAAGTGTCAGAAAATAAAAAAACTAACCAACCCCCCAATTAACATATGTAAATGGGAAGAGGCAGAGGCAAGCTTGAAACCATCTCAGCCCACAGTAAGGCATATCAATAATGGGAGAAGTGAAAAAAGTTATATCATAATATCAGGATTCATGATTCCTATGTCTCATTCTGCTTGCATTGTGCTTCTGTAATTATTTCTGGAATCTGATCCTCAGTTTCCCCACCTCTAAGGTGTGATTTGAAGAATCAATATTTAGTTCCAACATTGTTTTTCTGTGGAGGGCCTAAATATGCCAGAAGAGTAACTAAAAATTGGGTCCTGGTGTAAGCTCCCTTGCTGTCCTTACCTCCAGGTGCCAAAATGGAGATTTGAGTACAAGGACCAGTTCCTACATCCCTCCAGGAGTTCTGGTCTCACCTCCAGCCTTGAGTTTCCTTTGGGATGCATTTATCCTTTCTCTGAATGATGATTGTACCTATTTGGATTCTTCTTCTGAGTAATGGGATCCCTCAGGACTGGAAGGCCCTTGAGATAATACTGGGATCCAACTTGACTGCAGCCATAGGGACTCTTTGATCCCTGATACCCATGAGCCTCATTAATACAACAGTCAGGTATCTTCAAGGGAGCTGCTGAGACTCAGTAGCTTTGGAGAGTGGCTGAAGTAGGGTCCTCTTCAAGCCCAATACTTGGATTCTGGAACTGTCTAAGGTAGTTGCAAGACATGGGTATGAAGCAGGGGTGTACACTGCACCTGGAATCAGGAAGGGAAGATAGGTAAGGAGCTTGAGGGATAAGATAAGCCCCTAAGAAGGCAATTCCCACCAGTTCACTACAAGTCATTGCTCCAACACTGTGATGCATCAGGATGGCACTGGAATAGCAGAGTCCATTAGAGAAAGGTCTTTGGTGATAGCAGAGGTGGATTTTGTCTCTCAGTAGCTGTGCGCCATCAGGCAAGTTACTCTCTGCCTCATTCCCCTTTTCTAAACCTTCAGAATAAAAAGAACTTGTAATGATAAACTAACATAATAGTGATAAATACTATTTTAGATGCTCTGCTGCAGTCACCACATTAAGCCAGTTTTCATGTAATGCTTTAGTTAATTATTATCAACACCCTTTGAGACAAGTTCTGATTTCTAGATGAGGATGGAAACACAAGGAATTTAGATACTTTGCCCCAGGCTAATCTGCTAATTATCAATCAGCGCTAGCACCCAAGCTTGTTCTACTGTCCATGCTGTTAATGATATCCTGTCTTTGATGTAAGGTAACCAGGTCATGCTTGGGTTGCTTCTATCCTTGTCTACCCATCACCTTAATTCCATCTCACTAATACTGAAGGAAGAGCTCATCTGAGAAAGATTAAAAACTATCATCATGTTCATGATAAATTTCTCCAATAGCCAAGGAGAGAACTCTGGTTGTGTTGATAGTTGACAACCTGGTAAAGATCCTCCAGGTGATGGGGCAACCACTGGACAAGATGTCCATCATTGCAGATAACTCACTATTTTAGCATGGGCATAATTTTATAGTCATCTGTCTAAGACTTATTACCGCTGTCCATGCTACATGCTAAGAATTAGAGACAGATGAGAGAGGTGAGAATTTTCATATTTAAGGAATTCTACAGGTCAGTGTGTGTCAGCATGGCTATGAGCAGTAATGGAAGTGCCTTCAAATGTCCAACCAGACGACAGAGGAAGAACAGGGTGGGAATGATTAGAATTTTACCAAGAGAAAGAAACAGGAAAGAGTTACTCATTCAACATGATGAGTAACCAAATAATAGCAGTAATAATAACTGATGTTCAATGCTATAGTATCACATATACCCCAAAACTCAGTCAGTATTCATGAGCCCTTCAAAGTATGTGCTATTATCCTAGTTTTGTGAGTCCTGAGACAGGGCCTAATGGCTTTCTCTAGTTTATGCTGTTGACAAATGGTAGACTTTAACTCAAATATGATTTTCTTTTACCTCAGAGCCTCTCCTGCCACTGCACCACAGCTTTGTGAAGTAGGCCCAGTTGAGAGGTCAGCAAATGAGAAGTTCTGTCTTGAGTGGCAGCCAGAAAACCTTCCCTGTGTTAAATTGCAGGTGCATGAATTGGAGAATGTTCTGGGAAACCAGTGGGTGCTGCTTACCTGATGGACCTGTTTACTTAGTTTTAAGATTGTGTAATGGTAGGTAGACTTGGTGATTTAGTGGGGTAATTATGGAGAATGGACTAAGTGATCAGAGCCAGACTCCACTTGGACCCCCCTCCCCCGCATCCCTAGAGCTGTAGAAACGCAAAAGAAAGCCCCTGAAGGTCAGCCTTCTGTCTAGCCCTATAGGAATTGAACTTCAGAACCAAGGACAGCGCTGCCATCCCTCAAAAGGCAGCCTATTCAACATACAAATTCCTACTATGTGCCAGGCATTGTCCTAGAATCTGCTAATACTCAATGTGATACACGACACATCAAGAGAAGAAAGCTCCTGTATTCTTGCAAGGGAAATTGAAAAAACACTTAAATTATGTATTACATTAGAAAGCACTATGGAGAGAGGCAAATAGGAGGTAGGAATAGAAGACGAGATGCTCCCGATTTAAACAGGGTGGTCAGGAAGGAATTAGACATTCTCTGAGAAGACCACACTTGAGCAAACACTTGTAGGAAGCGAGAGTGTGACCCACAGAAAGATGAACACTAGCAGAGGACACAGAATTCTAAAAAAAGTGCAGAAACAGCAGTAGTCTTTGAGTGAGGAACAGCAAAGGGGTGTGTGGCTGGAGCAGGTGGGGCAGTGAGAGATAGGACGTGGGGACTGGGAAGTGTTGAGTGATCTTGAAGCCTTCAAAGGACTTTGACCTTTCCTAGTGACTCAAGAAGCCACTACAGGGCTGAGCAAGATGGCTCAGTGGGTAAAGGAGCTTGCTGCTAAACTGCCTACTCAAGTTTGATCCCCCGGCCCACTTTGTGGAAAGAAAACGCTAACTCCTGTAAGTTTTCCTCTGATCTTCACAGGTATACTGTGGTGCATATGTGACCACACATAAATGTGCGCGCGCGCACGCGCGCGCACACACACACACACACACACACACACACACACACACACACACACACAGACACAGAGAGAGAGACAGAGAGACAGAGGAAGGGAGAGTGAGTAATACTTTTTGAAAGAATCCACCATAGTGGTGGTGGTTGTTACTTTAAGTCAGCATCTCATTCTACAGCCCAGGTTGGTCCTGAACTCACGCCTGCCTCCGCCTCCCGAGTGCTGGGACTGCAAGTGTGTGTCACCCCAACCAGCTTCACTGGAGTATTTTAATAGAGGATTTACACGATGACCTTTTCAAAATGCTCATTCTAAATAACTGGATGGAGAGAGGACTGTGGGGAAAGAGGAGGAAACATAGGAGTATTCAGAGGATGCTGCAAAACTCCTGGAAGGAAGAGATAACTTAGATAATGGTAGATATGGTAGATATGGTGGATATGGTGGGTATGGTGGATATGGTGGATATGGTGGATATGGTAGATATGGTAGATATGGTGGATATGGTAGATATGATGGATATGGTGGATATGGTGGATATGGTGAGAAGTGATCTTTTCTTTCTCATATTTGAAAGGCAACTAACAATATTTTTTGATGTATTGCATGTGTGAAAAAGAGAATGTTTGAAAGATCTTGGGGCTCTTTTTTCACTTTAGTCCCCTCCAGGGATGAAATTACCACTCACCGAGTGGAGAAAGATGGTAAGAACAGTTCTGCAGAGGACACTGGGAGTCTGGGGTAGAAAAAGTCAGATACAACTTGCACACTGCACATCCCAGGGGAGGTGATAGTAAGAAATCGGCTGGATTAATGGATCTAGATGGATCTACATTTCCGATTGATCGGCATCAAAAGTCTGTGTTGTTAGCAGTTGAGTGTGGATTCAAATCCAGACCCCACTGTCCCCTGTTCTATAACATCTGGCTTCTAACACATACACTGCAATCATCTCCATCTTCACTTTATGCTGAATTCTGCCCATGGTTTTATGGAATGTGATTTTAACCTAGGTTGAAAATTATCTGCTCTTTACTTTCTGTGCAGAATCTCAGATACTGTAATCCTGATCCAAAATTTGAGCATTTTATATGAAAAAAACCTTCATTTCCGACATGAAATATATGCTTTCTGTCCTCTATCATTGACTAGGCAGGTCAAGTGTCCCACACAATGACATCTAAAGTGGATGTGCATTGTATTTGGGACCTTTGCTAAACTCTTTGTGAAAATGGATGATGTGGGAGACCAACTTGAACTTCACGTGGTGAAAACATAGGACTTGGAGTTTGGTTCCTGGCTCTACCACATCCCAGGTTTCAACTCTCTAATTCTTTGTAAAGGAAAAAAGTGGTTCTGACCTCAGTTGGTTGTGGCGGAAATCAGATAACACCAAGTGAAATCTTTATTTTTACAGTAATTCTTGATAAATGGCCATTTCCCTTTTCAGGATCTAGAAAAGAATTTGGAATCCCCAAGTGGTGGCATTCTGTAGCAGGCATTTAAGAACCAGCAAAGGGACACAGATAGAAAGACTGGTCAGGAATATCCTCTGTCGCTAGGCTGTCAAACTCAGATTGAGGATTGAGTCCATGTTAAAGTGAAGATCCACCTGCACCCACCCCTCACCTCTCCTGTGAGAGACAGAGCTGTGAAGGGTTCCTCACTGCTGATTAAGAACAGTGTCCAGACTCACAGTGATTCCATTCCCAAGTCCGTGTCTTTTGTCTTTTTGGGAAATGTTAGAAGACAAAACTCTTCTTTGGCTTTCAAAATTAGAGTCCCAGTGGTTATCATTGTGTGTTAATTTATTCTGCACAGTTGTACCCCTGCAGGAAGGGTTGGGAAGGTAGGATGGGGGGCAGAGCTTCTAAAGGAACAAAAGTAGGATTGTTTGTTTTGTTTTGTTTGTTTGTAAAGTATCAGGGAAACTTTATTCAAAAGCAAATTGACAAGGAATACAGATCAGAAATAAATACAATACCACTCTTTACAGAGGGCCACACTCAAGGGTACTCAAGGAAGGCCACAGTGTTTTTTCTTGAAAATGTATGACATGTGGGGTCTGTACAAAATCAGAGAGGAAGAAGGGAGAGGGATAAGCTGGGTGCTGTGGTCATGATTTTTCCTTTTTCTTACTTTCCTAGGCTTTTAAAAAAAAACTTGTTTAAAAACATTGCCTCTTGAAGTCTTGAAATAACGGCATTAGGGAACAATAGGCATGTCTAACCTCCTCAGTTTGACTGCTTTATGGTACGTGTGCATGTGCGTGTGCGTGCATGCATGTGTGCGTGCGTGCATGTGTGTGTGTGTGTGTGTGTGTGTTTTCTTCTAAGTAAGACTTCTGTTCTATACAGCTTCTCACATGAACCTTGGTTTTTATCAGGGATACTTAATTGAACAACTCGAAAAGTCCTTAGTGGAATTTCTACTAAGTAACTAGAGCTAGGCAAGGCCAATTTGGATAGACTACTCTCCAGACATGAGGAGGAGGGCATTTTACCTTCAACTCCCCATCTGTGGATTTTACATAGCATTCTGCCATGGAGATTGCAAAGGACTCAGTTATATGTCCTCTTCTCTCCTCAGAAGGAAGGCCATGCACAATCGAGGCTGGAGAAATCACAGCTCTGTAACTGAGTTTATCCTCTTGGGCTTCTCCAGAAACCCCAGAACCAATTGGATCCTTTTCTTCCTCTTCCTCTTCCTCTACCTATTTACAGTCCTGGGCAATGGGCTCATAGTTACCCTGATTAGGATAGACGCTCGTCTACACACACCCATGTACTTCTTCCTCAGTATCCTCTCCCTGCTGGACCTCAGCTATGCTACCACAACAGTGCCCCAGATGTTGGCCATTCTAGTAAGCAAGAATAAGACCATCTCTTACACTGGGTGTGTAATCCAGATGTACATTTTCTTGACACTAGGCATCACTGAGACCTGGATTTTTGCAGCTATGGCCTATGACAGATATGTTGCTATATGTTATCCACTCCATTATGGAGTTAAGATGAGCCAAACCCTATGCATAATGCTGGTGGCCAGCTCTGCCCTTTGTGGTCTTATCTGTGCCCTTGTCTACACAGTCTTTGCAATGAATCTTCCCTACTGTGGCCCCAATGAGATCAACCACTTCTTTTGTGAAATCCCCGCTGTCTTGAAGTTGGCCTGTGCAGACACATCCCTCAATGACCAAGTGGACTTCATCCTGGGTTTCATCTTGCTTTTGATACCGTTATCCCTCATCCTAGCCTCGTACGTTCGTATCTTCATAGCCATTCTAAAGATCCGTTCCACTCAAGGGCGGATGAAGGCCTTCTCCACCTGTGCTTCACACATCACTGTGGTTACCATGTTCTGTATTCCATGCATGATCATGTACATGCGACCTGGTTCGGAAGCCTCCCCAGAAGATGACAAGAAGTTGGCCTTGTTCTATAATGTCATTTCTGCCTTTCTTAATCCCATTATTTACAGCCTCCGGAACAAGGATGTGAAGAGGGCTTTTCTCAAGTTAATTGGAAGGGGTGAGGACACTCAGTAGGCCATGGAGCAAGGCTGTCTGCAGTGCCTCTGGTCCCTTGTGTTTGCCACCCACAGTTTCGCTGAAGTTCTTGGAGTAAATGAGAGAGGATTCTCAGGATGAGGGAAACACAAGAAAAAACTTTTCACAACAATTTGCTAATGGATATGTTAGGAAAAGACTCAAAGAATTGTGCCCAAGATTTAGCCGTATCATTGACCTTCTATGGCTTTGGAAAAGTCACATGGGCTTGGAACAGTCACCTCATTTCTTTGGGATTTAATTTCCGGTTGTCATGTGTGTTTGGTAATATGCATTATGTCCAGATGATACTAACTAACATTACATTCGTGTAACAGTCACTCAGTGCTTTATTTTTTTTTCTTTCTTTTTGTGGTGGTTTCATTTCCTCCTTCTCCTTTTCCTTCTCCCCCTTCTCCTCCTCCTCTTCATCCTCTTTTTCTTGAGGTGGGGTCTCACTACATTGCCTAGGCTGGTTTTGAATTCACGTGATTAATTAATTAGATTCCTGGATATCTGGAAATACAGATGTGTTCCCCTTGCCTGACTGATAAGTATGTATTATTTTAATTTGCATGTTAACTCTAGAGGTGTGTTATATCTCCTTCATACAAATAAAGACACTAAAACACAAAAACATTAAATAATTTTCTGGGAATATTAATCAATAATTAATTGATTAATAAATAATCAAGCTAGAAAGTGACACGGCTGAAGTTTGAACCCAGGGACGAGTTCCAAGGCCCAGGTTCTTATGTATTACACGATGTAACTCTGAAACATCCAAGAGGAAATCTGAGGCTCAGCTGAGACAATGAATGGCTACGACTGAGGCAAGATAAAAAGACTTAAGAATGTTGCTCTAACTGGGCATGGTGGTGCAAACCTTTAATCCAGAGTGCTACTCTAGAGGCAGAGACAGGTAGATCTCTGTGCATTTGAGGACAGCCTGGTCTACAAAGAGAGTTCTAGGATAGCCAGAGTTATATGATGAGACCTTGTCCCAAAAAAAGAAAAAGATTCTTATTCTCAGGTCCTAACACCAGGGCAGATCCTGGAGTCCAGTGCTACACTGAGAAATCAGCCCTTCCTCACCAGAGTTCTGCAGCCCGAGCTAACAGGTTATGCAGTGCAATAGCAACATCTCATGTTTCTTGGTGGGAGGCGTTCCTCCTAGGTCCATTCTCCTCGTTGTTTTGAGTTGATCAGCTCTGCTCTCAGACCTTCCCTTTTATGGTCCTCTCTCCCATTTCATCATGTCTGCTCCAGTTGTGGCTTCCAGGCACACAGACTTTTACTTACAAAGGAAGTATTTGGATTCAACAACTGATTTCCCCTTCAATTTTCTCTGCTGCCAAAGACAATGGGAAGGACCTTGGGCTTTGAGCTTGACTTAATTTATTGAGATCTAAAGAAAAACCAGCTACACTCTCTAGAATCCAGTCCTCTTCTGACTCAAATGGGGATGGTGACACATTCTATCAGCTGTACTAGAAAATTGTTTTAGACCTCAAATGGGAAGAGGACTTTGCATTTAAATAATGATATGCATGACCACTCCAGAGCCATTCAACTATCAACAGAAGCTTGGGTTTCTCAACCTCGGATGTGAAGAACAGATTCATTGTCCAGTTAGGTGTTATGGGAACAGTCATGGTAGCAATTGAATGCACATACAGAGTCATGCTTGAGAGAGAGTGAGAGAGAGAGAGAGAGAGAGAGTAAGAGAGAGAGAGAGAGAGAGAGAGAGGGAGGGAGGGAGGGAGGGAGGGAGGGAGGGAGATTTTAATGGGACACACTCATGACATTAGCTGCCATATTAATTAGGAACCAAACCACTTCTGGTATTTCAAATCAAGTCAAATTTCTGTCAATAGCTGGAGAGATGACTCAGTGGTCTAGAACATTTGCTGCTTTTGCAGAGGACCCAAGTTCAATTCCCAGTACCTACATGGTGGCTCACAACTATCTGTAACTCCAGTTTCAGGGGATCTGATGCCCTCTTCTGGCCTCTGAGGGCACCTAGTAGGCATGTAGAGAACAAACATGCATGGGAGCAAAACATTCATACAGATGAAATAAAATAAATAAATCTTTTCTGTATTGGATTTTTTCTATCATTCTAGTTTAAGGCAAATTGTTAAAGTGCTTAACAAAAAGCAATACAAACAAATCTTTTAAATTAAGCATTCTTCACATAAACACAAGATCAAGTTAAAAACATCCCTGCTACTTTTAACTGCTTTGAAATAAGTTTTGTTTTTTGTGTGCTTTTTATTTTTTGTTCTGTCTTATTTGATTTTATTTGTTTGTTTTGACTTTTTAAAAATTTGACTTAATATTACATATCAGCCACGGATTCCCCTGTCCTCCCTCTTCCCGCCACACACCCCCACCCCTCCCTCCCTCCAGCCCACCCCCCCATTCCCATCTCCTCCAGGGCAAGGACTCCCCTGGGGATTCAGCTCAACCTGGTAGATTCAGTCCAGGCAAGTCCAGTCCCCTCCTCCCAGGCTGAGCAAAGTGTCCCTGCATAGGTCCCAGGTTCCAAATAGCCAGCTCATGCACTAAGTACAGGTCCCCATCCCACTGCCTGGAGGCCTCCCAAACAGTTCAAGCTAATCAACTGTCTCACTTATCCAGAGGGTCTGATCCAGTTACATGAAGTTGAATGGGTAGGAATTGGATGAGGTGAAATAGGATCAAAATAGATTGTATAGTTTTTTAAAACAGTAAAAAAATAGGAAAAACTAAAAAAAAAATTGTCTGTAGACCAAGAATGGCTAAAATGTTACAAAAGACCAATAAATGCTAACAGTGTGCTTTGCTCCTTAGCTGTTTTCTCCAGAATAGAAAGCAACTGTGGCTTACACTTCTGCTAATAGCCCCCAAGCACTAAAGAACACGGCTCTGGGGTGATGTGGGACTGCAGAGGGAGTCTCCAGGGTGGGTTTACGGACTGAAGGACTCAGCCTCCAAGGGGGACAGCCCTGGGTTTTCTACAGATAGAAATAGAGTTGTCAGTAACACATGCTCATTGTGTTTCTTGGGGACTTATTAAGAAAAATGCTCTGGGGTCATTAGAGGGGGCATGTGAGAGGCATCTGTGGAGTCGAAAGGGGCTTTCTCCTTGGAGTTCTCAGAGCACTGAAAACCCACAGCAGGCCAACCCAATTTCCCCACCTCCCAAAATGACCCCTGCGCTTGGGCTACCACCGACCTCTCAGGCGTCTGCATAGGCGGGTCCAATAGATACCCACTCCCCACACTTTCCTGATGTCTTTTCTCCTGTTTATAAAAATGCCTTGTGGGTTTCTTCAGGAAGTTTCCTATTTATTTTCAGATCTTAAAAGTTTAAGAACTCTTAATACCATGGACTAAGCATCCAACTCTGGCCTTAGAGGCAAAAAGGACACCGACCTGTACAATGGAGACTTGTTTAGGGTAGAACCTATGACTGGAAAAAAAAAGTCAATGAAATGATTCCTAATGATGTTCTTCTATACTCATAGATCAGTGCCTTGTCCAGTCGTCATCATCAGAGAGGCTTTCTCTGGCAGCAGATGGGAGCAGATGCAGAGACCCACAGCCAGACATGGGGAGAGAGAGTCTAAATTGGAGTTCTCCACTGGGTCCCTCCCCTCAGAGCTCAGAGAACCATGCAGAATAGGGGGAGGAAAGATTGTAGGAGTCAGAGGAGGTGGAGGACAGGAGAATATGTCCCACAGAATCAACTGAGCAGGGTTCATGTGGGCTCACAGAGACTGAAGCACCGAGCATGGGGCCTGCGTGGATCTGCAGCAGATACTCTGTGTAAATGTTATGATTGTTAGCATGGCATTTTTGTGGGATCTCCTAACAGTGGGAACTGGTGCACCTCTGCCTCTTTTTACCTGTTCTTGGGACCCTTCCTCCTATTGGGTTGACTTGTCCAGCCTTGATATGAGGGCTTTTGCCTTGTCTTATTGTGTCTTGTTTGGTCCTGTTTGGCTGTTGTCTCCTGGAGGCCTGCTCTTTTCTGAAGAGGAAGTGGAGGGGGAGTGGACCTGGGGAGAAGAAAGCTGGGATTTGAGGGGCTGGGAGGAGTGAAGAGAGGGGAAACTGTGGTTGGGATGTATTATATGAGAGAAGAATCTATTTCCAATAAAATTTTTAAAAAAGGAAGAACGGAAGAAATCTTACAGAGTTCAGCCTGCATCTTGGCCTTGAATCCCTTGAACAGAAAGATCTGCTAAGATGTATCAAATACATTTGCATAATGTTATCTCAAATGCAAATGACTTGGATGTCTTTTCTCCAATTCATGGCAAAACAAAATAAAACAAAGTAACAACAACAAAGCAAAATTATTTCTTAAAAAAACTCATAACCCACTCAAAATTGAGACTAGAAAGGAACTTCCTTGCTCCAATAAAAGATGTCTACAAAAACCCCATGTAACTTCACATGCAAAGATGCTGAGGTACATAAGACCTTGTGTCTAAAACAGGGGGCTGGAGAGATGAATGCTTGCTGCTCTTGCAGAGGATGGGAGTTTGGCTCCTAGCACCCACGCCCTGGGCTCACAGCAACCTATAACTTCAGCTCTAGGGCATCTGACACCTTCTTCCCTCCATGGGCATCAGTCACACAAGCAGTTCACATATATATGCAGACATTTACCCAAACACACACACATACACACACACACACACACACACACACACACACACACACACACACATTTTAAATCCAAACCAACCAAACAAACAAACAACAAAGGCATTGTGGAGCATGCCTTTAGTCCCAGTCTGGTTACATAGTGAGTTCCAGGATAGTCAGAGCTATGTAGAGAGACCCCATCTAGAGAAACAAAGAAATGAAAAGAAAAAAGAAAGCCAAAGTTTTCATTGGGGCTGGAGAAATAGCTCAGTGGTTAGGAGCACTGACTGTTCTTCAATTCCCAGCACCCTGTGGCATATTACCACTGTCTATTGCTATAGTCCCACGGAATCCAATGTCTTCTTTTGGTGTTCAGATGTACATGTAGACAAAACACCCACTTACATAAAATACACATTTTTTTTTAGATTAAAGAAAAAGATCTCCTAGAACTAACTAAAGTTTGGAAAAATGTTGCAGGCACAAATAATACCCATTTCAGCAAAAATGATGCTTACAGGGAAATTTTAAGTTATAAAATTCTATATTGAGGAGGAAGACGACGATCTCAACTACTAACCTTAAGAAAGCGAGTATATAAAAGAAAACCACCAAGGTGTGATGGTTCATGGCTGAGACTTCAGCACTTAGGATCCTGACGCAGGATTGCTGAGAGTCTGAGGCTGGTCCAGGATACAGTGTGAGATCTTATTTCATCAATCAAACGCAAAAGAGAACAAGCAGGAAGCAAACTAGCGAGAAAGCAAAGATTCAAGCAGAAGTAGAATGGGGAGTAGAAAAAAATCAGAGAAAATGAATGGAATAAAGAATGGTTTCTTCAAAAGATCAGTGTAGTTGACCAAAGTGAGACTGGCCAAAGGAAAAGAAGAGAGAGGAGATCAATTATTAAAATCTGCAGTGAAAGAGGGAATGTTACCAAGGGGCTCACACAAAGATTACAGGGAAATACTACTAATAATATACTCCAGCAAGTCAAGTAGCCTTAAGGTGTGTCACATTTAGGAAGATAAAAAGTAGCAGAACTGCTTCAAAAAGGAAAATACAGCACACTAGCTGATTTAATTAGCAATTTATCCACTTCCCAAAGAAGAGCTCAAGGACCAGGTGGTTCACTGACAACTCTGCCCAGCTTATGAAGCTCAACACCAATCCTTCCAAACCTCCACAGAGACAAAAGAGAAAGTAGAACTTTCCAACACATCCCTCACCAAAACCAAGACATCACGAGAAAAGATAACTATAAATTGACATCTCTCGTAAACATTCACCAAAAGCTCTCAAGAACATGTAAAATAATTTTATCTAATAATGTAATAAATATTGTCAAGAAAACTTATCCAAGGTCATATAAGGGGCATGCGAAGGTCATTAGTCAGACCTAAATCACAGCACTTGTGATTTATCCACAGATAACTGTGGTCTCATCACAGAAGCTCCTCTTTGCAGCAGACAGAGACCATTACAGAAAATCACAGCTAGTCAAAATGCATAGATTGTGGGTGGTCCAGCCCAAGTTAATACATCTACAACACAAACTCCATGCCTAAGGCTCAGCAGAATATCATGGGAGAGGGGGTGGAAAGATTGTAAGAACCAGAGGACTAGAAATGTGATTGTGTCTCAGACTTGACAGGGAAGCTTCACCCCCGATAACTCAACGATATGGCTCCCTGTCTCATTTTTTTTAAATAGGATCTCTCACTGAAGTTGAAGCTCGCCAATTGGCTAGGCTGAGTGGCCAAGGATCTGTTTGTCTTTGCCCCCAACTGCCAAGCATTAGGGTTACAGATGTGATACCCAGATTTTACCCAGATTCCTGGAATCCAAACTTAGGACCTCATGCTTGCTCAGCAGATACTTCAACAACCAAGCCATCTCCCCAGCCCCTATTCTCATGTTTTATATGCCTCCTGTGTCATGGGATATTCCAGGTCCCATCACAGCCTTTCTAAGCCCTGAGCATATCTTTCATCACCTTATCCTGGCACCCAAGGTCCCCACACCCAAGACCCTTGACTTTCCCAATCCAAGGTCCTTTGGAACCCATGGCATCTTCATACTCTGTCTTGAAATCCAGTGGGGACAGATTTATGAGCATTGGTTGTAATAAATCAATGGGAACATCACATCTAGCCTAAATTATATGCATATTTTATCACATTTACTTTATATGTGCTCATAGTTAACCCTATAACTGCCCTATACTATTATTGTTTCATTTTGGTGTTGTGGGAACTGAGGTACAGAGGGTTGGCATCTTGTCAACTATTACCATATTATTAAGTGGTATAACCAGGATTTGATTGCTGGTCTTCCTGGATTTTTGCTCTCATTAGAGTATTTATCCATTGCCTCATTTTGGCCCAGGCTTCTTGAAGGATCCCTCTGTTGCTTAAGTCATATTCCATTCTCTCCAGAAAGACAAAGTATTTCAGGGCTACAAAATTTCAGGACACAACATAGCCCAGTACCCAGCAGAGCATGATAGAGAATGAGACACTTCAGAGGCTGAGGGTAAGAGCTCTAGTGCTTGACCCCCACAGGCCCTGGGAAACACGTTCATTTTTTTTTTTTATGATCCATGGAAAGCTTCCTCAACATGTATGTTCAGCCTTCATCCTTACAAGTCTTCCCTGCGTATGTGTGCATATTCACATGTATATGCAGATGCATGTGACATAGGTCTGGATGTTAACCTTAGTTTGCTACCCAGGTGCTATCCACTTTATTTGGAGCCAGAGTCCCTTGTTGGCCTGGAGCTCACCAATTAGGCTAGGCTAGCTGGAGAGCAAACCCTAAAGATCCAACAGTCTCTGCTTCCTCATCCGTGTGAATACAAGTACACATCACCGTGTCTGACTTTTACATGGACGGGTTCTAGGCATTAAACTCAGCTCCTCATGTGTGGGCCACAAGTTATTTACCACCTAAGCCCCCTCCATAGGCCCTGGCCTTGCATTTACTCCACTTCATCTTCACATATCCATCTCCACTGGACAGCGAAGAAGGAAAAGGGATAGACTCAGGAACAGGGCACTTGGGGTTGGGAGGATCAAGGACATTGGCTATGAGGCCTTCCATGCCAAGAGAAATGGTGAAATGTGTGCTCTGGGTCTGGGAGGGCTTCAGTGAGACCCAGAGGACCCGAAGGCCCTGAAGGCTCATTAAGAAGCTACAGCTTCGCCTTCCCTGAGGACTGGGAGCAGAATGTTAAAGGAAAACCGAGCCCACTCCTGGCTCAACCTCACACAGAGCTCGGGGTCAGGTAAGGAAGGGAGAGGCAGAGGTAGTTGCCTGAGATACACAGTCACACAGTCCTACCCGATGTGCTCCATCTGTCCCCATCTCCCATCCCCAACCCCAACCCCATCTGTTTGCACCACAACTGCCTGCTTCCAACTCCCTTCCACTCACACCAAGAATTTCAGCCCTGGCTTCTGTTCTCACTGGTCTCTGTGCTGCCCTGGTCACTGATGTCTCTGTGTGGCTGTCTCTGTTTCTTTGCATCTCTTTGTTTGTTGTTATGTTATTCAGTTGCAACAGAAAAAAGCAGGAGGAGGAGGAGGCTGTGTCCATGGAGATGAAGCAGTGGTCTCCCCTCAGCATTCCAGGATTTGGGTCCTTAGATTGAGATACAGGACAAGGGGACCGGTAGTGATAGTAAAGATGGAGATGAGAAATTGCAGTAATGGCTTTAAAGTAGCTTATTTGAGGCTTTATGAGAGTCAGGAAGCTGGAGGCAGACCCTGGAACTAGGAAGAGGCATGCAGTCTTGTTGGAGAAGGACAGAGAAGCAGCAGAGTGGAGCCTGGCATCCTAACCATTCCCTCCAGGTCGCCTCTGGCCTAGGCGATTGTAATTGGGCTGACTCCTTTACCTATCCCTGGTTCTTCTACTGATCTCCCTTCCGTACCATCCTTCTCATTTTCTCCATTCTGCATCATAGTCTGGTTAGTTTTTTAAAGCAGGGACTGACAATGAGATGCCTATTAGGAGTTTCTGCAGTAGCTCGGGCACCGGGTTTAGGGGAAGCTGGAGGACAAGGAAAGAGACAAATGTGGCAAAGTCCTTTTTACTTCCCTCTGTTGCATGCTGGAGACTCTACTACTCCATCATGAGCAGGACTGGTCGCAGTGCATTCTTGCAGGTGGCTGTTCAGTTTTTGTTGATTCTTTAATGGAGTTCAGAATCCCAGGACAGCTGAGCGCATCTTAGAGCTGCCCCCAGTAATATCTTATTACACTAAAACCTTCTCTTCTTGATGACTCCCAACTTCATCTCTTGGAACCTCTAAGGGTAAGACTTATCTGAGCCCACATAAAAAAGTTCATCTGTGTCTCCACATGACTTATAGAGTTGTAGACTTACAGAGTGAGAACTCTATTCTCTGGTTCTGGAATGGTCTTCACTTTTCAGTTCTACAGGAGAAATGTACCTCTTTGTTTCAACTCTTCCCACACAATATTACCTCCAGATCCTTTTTTCTGGCCAGTTTTGATTTGTCCACAGCCCCCTTAAGGTATAGTCCAGGAATGAGAATGCTGTTCAGCACACGGTCTGGCTACGGCAGACACAGACCGTGTCGCCAGCTCTAATCTACCAGGATCCTTTCTCAATGATGTAGCCTCATGCTGACCTTTAGGATTCTTTCTGTACTGACCTGGTATTTCCCAGTAACCTGTTGTCTCACCCGGGCTTTCTATACTTGGATTATTCTTTTCTTTGAGACAGGGGCTCACTAGGTAGCTCAGGAAGCCCTTGAATTCTCTGTGTAACCCAGGTTAGCCTGGAACTCAATATCTTCTTGTCTCAGGCTTCTGAGTGTTGGGATCAGAAGTGTGTGCCACCATGGCTGGCTATGGTTGGATGTTTTAGTCAAGTGAGGCAGGGAGATTTTACACTTGTTCTGTAACATCTTTGTTGTTGGCATCAGCCAGGGGTTTTGAGGCAAGGCATCTGATTTTCAACCCCTGGGTCAGATGTTCCTCGCTTTGTGTACAGGCTGCCATGAAGAAAGAGTCCCTGAGTCTGGTCTGTGGGAATGCTGATTTGAGTTTTCTGACAATCACAGTCTCGTGCATCTGCATCCACCTCATCCTTACCTCTGTCCCTTCATCCCTAACCTGCTGGACCTGCCACTCATGAAGCTTGTTTTTCCTCATAGTTCTCGCTACGTCACTTCTCTCTCCTTTTGTTATCTCATCTTTTGGGGTACACATGCTCTGACCTCTTTTCCCACCTTAGCTAAAGTTCCCCCAACCTCAGGTCTTGATCCCGACATCTCATCTCACTTGTTTGCAGCCTAGTCTCCCCACCAGAACCCAGTGAGCTCTGACTTCCTCCTCAAAGCATGGGAGGTAGCTACTGCTCTGTATTAAGTCAAAGTCAACTTTATAGAGTCCAGCAGGAAGACTCTTGCTTTGGGGGTGAGTAAGGAGAGGAAGAGGCAGAACTGTTGAGTAACTCGTCTAAAAGAAAGTGTCAAAAGCTTCTAGAGGATCGATAAACACAGTTACAGGCAAAATTTACTAAAATCTTCCCTTGTTTATGAAGTTGTGTATCCTCCCTACATCTCCGACTCTCTCAGATGTTTGAATCACCAGAAGACAGGGCTCTGGACAGGAGACAGGCCTTCAGACAGGAGGGGGAGTGTCTCATCCTCATCTCTACGCTGTTGCCTGCACCAGGGAGGTGAGAAGCAGTGTAGTGTGTAAGGGTGGGTCCCAAGAGACAGGAAAGCAGGTGGCATTTGGGGAGATGATGGAAGGCAAGGCAAGGCAAGGAAACAATGTGCTGGAGGCTCTGGCCTGAGAAGCTAAGTATTCCAAATTTAGACTTCAGTCTCTGAACTGGCATCAATCCCATGGAAGATTGAGGTCTTAGAATGGGCGAAGCATCTACATGTGTGTTCTAAGCTGTCCTGCTTGGCCCATTTCTTTCTGCAGTGGAAGAAGAATGCAAGGTTTCTCCTGGGAGAACCACAGCTCTGTGTCAGAGTTCATCCTTCTGGGCTTCTCCAGGGATTTCCAAGTTAATGTAATCCTCTTCAATGTCTTCTTCTTCCTCTACCTCTCTACACTCGTGGGCAATGGACTCATTGTCACCTTGATCCACCTGGACTCCCGCCTCCACACACCCATGTATTTCTTCCTCAGTGTCCTGTCCATGCTGGATATGAGCTATGTCACCACCACAGTGCCCCAGATGCTGGTGCATCTTGTCTGCCAGAAGAAAACTATCTCCTATTCTGGGTGTGTGGCCCAGATGTACATCTTTCTGGTGTTAGGCATCACTGAGGGTTGGTTGTTCTCTGTCATGGCCTATGATAGATATGTAGCCATTTGCCACCCACTCAGATACAAGGTTATCATGAGGCCTTGGCTGTGTGGGGCAATGGTGGTCTTCTGTGGACTGTGGGGTGTCAGCTGTTCTCTAGTCTACACGGTCTTCACTATGAGGCTGCCCTACTGTGGCCCCAATGAGATCAATCACTTCTTCTGTGAGGTCCCTGCTGTTCTGAAGCTTGCCTGTGCAGACACATCCCTCAACGACCAAGTCGATTTTATCCTGGGTTTCATCCTTCTCCTGGTACCTCTTTCCTTCATCCTGGCCTCGTATGTCTGCATCTTTGCTACCATTCTGAGAATCCGCTCAGCCCAAGGTCGGCTGAAGGCCTTTTCCACCTGTGCCTCCCACATCACTGTGGTCACCATGTTCTGTGGCCCTGCCATGTTTATGTACATGAACCCTGGGGCCAACGCCTCCCCAGAGAGGGACAAGAAACTGGCCCTGTTCTACAATGTCATCTCTGCTTTTCTCAACCCTATAATCTACAGCCTTAGAAACAAAGATGTAAAAAGGGCTTTCCTCAAAGTAACAGGCTGGGGAGGCACCACTGAGTGAGACCACCAAAACACAGAAGGCCACGACTGGACCCCAAAAAACAGTCTGTGGCCCTTAAACCCTATTGTTCCTCATCACACAGGGGATGGGCAAGAATCTTTCACTGATGGTTAAGGGAGATGATGTGCAAATGTGGATTCCTGTATGACCTGCTCATGTTCTAGAAAGTGGGCTATTCTCAAGCATCAAGGGATCCACCTGGAGACAGAGGGCCAAATATATGCTTCATTTCTGTTCCAGGGCCAGCAGAGGCTGTGACACAAGTGAAGAATCATTAGCATCCACTGTTGAGTGACAGTGCCTGATAATGGGGCATATTAAATCAACTCAGGATGCCAATACAAGGTATTGACCCCGAATCAATAACTTCATGTCACCTCAACCAGGAGCAAGAACAGTCTTCAGAAGAGGGAAAGTAACCTCACTTCTACATTCATGGTGGTAGAACACCCTAACAGGAACAGCTGAAGGAAGGAAAAGTTCATATTGGCTTGCAGTTCTAGAATACGATCCGTTATGATGGGAAGATGATGTCGACAGGAGCCTGAGGCAGCTGCTCACATTGCAGGCACAGTCAGGAAGCAGAGGAAAATGAATGCTCATGCTCAGCCTGATATCTTCTTTTTATTCAGCACAAGACCTTGGTCTACAGAATGGTGTTACCTACGGTCAGGGTGGGTCTTCCCACCTCAGGTAACCTAACCTAGATAAGCCCTCCCTCACAGGCTTGCCTAGAGATCAACCTAATGTAGATGATAAGCCCTCACAGGTACAGCCAGAGGCTAACCTAACCTAGATAAGCCCTCCCTCACAGGCTTGCCTAGAGATCAACCTAATGTAGATGATAAACCCTCACAGGCATAGCCAGAGGCTAACCTAATCCAGATAGCCCTCACAGCACACTCAGAGGTTGTCTCCTAGGGGATTCCAGACCCATCAAGTTGACAATATTAAACATCACATTAGGAATAGGATATAGGGGGACTGGAGATATGGCTCAGTGGTCAAGAGCACTGACTGCTCTTCCAGAGGACCTGGGTTCAAGTCTCAGCAAGCACATAGCAGCTCACAATGGTCTGTAATCCCAATTCCAGGGAACCCAACAACCATGGCAAAACACCAATGCACATAAAATAAAAATAAATAAAAATTTAAAAAAGGAATAGGATATAGGGATTGTTCATCATCAATGCATCACTCTCCTGAGCCTCAGGATATATGATACACCAGATCCTTCAGCAGACACCCTCTCAGTTCACAGTTGACACATCATCTGACTTAAATAATCAGGATTGCAAGCTTGTACCTTGTAGACTGATGTCTTGTCTGTAAAATTGGGACGATGGTAATAATTACAGCAAACAACCACCTTGTGGGACTGATGTGAGAGGTTAAAATAGATGAAGTTCTCTGCATGGCGCTTGGCATGTTGCATCTCTGTAGAAACATCACTGTTCTCTTCTATTCCATAGCTATTCCTAACATCCCAGTTGTCAAGCAACATCTGAGACTATCTCAGCCCAGGGAGAGCAACCACTCTGCCCTTAGGAAAGGAATAGCCAATAACAAGCTTAGCGTTTGTTTGTGTTCCAGTCTGCTGTGGATTTAGTGAGAAACTCATCACCTTGAGTCAATAAAACTCTGAAGAAAGCATGACAGTCCCTCAAGATGTTGCCTGAAGACACCATAATGACATCCAACTAGAGCTGCTCAGAGGTTTTGTCATTAATATCCCACGTGATAGAGCTTTTAATAAACATTTGCTCAAGTCTGGACTGAGCAGCAGTGGTGTTATTAAAGTATTTGATTTTAAAAGTTGCTGTGCATGCCTGTAATCTCAGCACTGAGGAGACTGGGGCAGGAAGATCGCTGGATATATTTTCTAGCAGTACAAAAGCCCAGCTTATGGCCCCATAAAGTCCCTGGCACCTTAAAGGAGGCATAGACAAGTTTGTGAGTCTTGGGAAACTCTGTTGACTTCCTAGAGTCTGTCACACTCAGGGAGACAGGCTGGATTTGAAGAAGGTTTTCAGGAGACTTTACCTATCTTTTGTTTTGTTTTGTTTTGTTTTGTTTTGTTTTGTTTTGTTTTGTTTTGTTTTGTTTTTTGAGACAGGGTTTTTCTGTGTAGTCCTGGCTGTCCTGGAACTCACTCTATAGACCAGGCTGACCTCTAACTCACAGAGATCCACCTGCCTCTGCCTCCCGAGTGTTGGGATTAAAGGTGTGTGCCACCACCACCAGCAGACTTTACCCATCTTTACAAGATATACATTTTCCCCTTCAAGTCTTCCCACCAACAGGGGGGAGGAGGAAGGCGTTCTCAGTATTTGTTAATCTTTGGCATCTCATAGTCCTTACCAGCACCCCAGACTTTTCCTGCCCCAAATTCAGTTGTGGCTTTTGAGATGCCAAAGTACCAGAGCATAACAGGTTATTCCAAGAAATGCCTCAGTGAGACACTATTGTAGCATGAGTCTTAAAAGTTCTTATTAATAAAATCAAACTTGAGCCAGGTATTGGGGTGAACACTGGAAGGTCAGAGAGACAGAATAAGCCACAGCTATCTCACCTCGCTGAATCCTCAGCTGGTCTTGTTTCCTCAGACTGGATGCCCCGAGCCCTCATCCAGAATGGGTCTCAGCTGAACTGCTGCTAGAAGCCTGAAAGCTTAACCAGCCACATGCTTCTCCAGGCCAAAGGCCTCTCCAGGCCAAAGGCCTGCTCAGGCCAAATGCCTCGAGTTTCTGGTCCTCACGCCTTATATACTTTTCTGCTTTCTACCACCACTCCCTGGGATTAAAGGCTGACTTTCTGGGATTAAAGGCGTGGGTCACCATGCTTGGGTGTATCCTTGAACACATGAATTTCTGCCTCTGGAATGCTAGGATTAAAGGCGTATGCTACCACTGCCTAACCTCTATGTTTAATATTGTGGCTGTCCTGTTCTCTGACCCCAGATAAGTTTATTAGCATACACAATTTTTTGGGGAACACAATACCCCCACATTTCCTCTCTTTTTGTCTAAAATTAAAAAAGCTTATAACTAATACAAGAAAAACTAGTAAGTATATACATGTAGTCAAGATTACATTAACAATGTCTAGTCCATTAACATTTGACAGATCCAGACAAAAAACTCCATTATATATATTAACAATGTCCAGTCCAGTAACATTTGACAAATTCAGACAAAAAAATTTTTCGTTACTTATCCTATTTAAAACAAGTAGTTCCTTTTTAAAAGTAGATTCCATAATCTCCCTTTTTATCTTACCACACTATCAAGTCAGAATCATCGAATCTCCATCAATCAACAGTATTACATAAAATAGTGAAGACTTCAGTAAAGGTAGTACTGATTCTGTCCAACCAGACTTCAGTGAAGACGGTTTGAATTCAGGAAGGACAGTGACAGTGACAAGAGAGCACTTGCTGGATGTGTTTTGGAAAGCAGGAAGGAAGTGGGCTTGAAGAGAGATGCTGGGGGCAATGGGAGAGAGTTGGCAGGAACCATATAGAAAGACCCCACACACACAAATTGCAAGGATGGAGAAAAGTAGTAGAAATATTAGAGGAGTTGATTGTGTTGCCCAGACAAGGATGATGCATTGGGAGAGCAAAGGGGTTTAATTAGTCCAGAGGACAGAGATACTCAGAATAAGGATGGGGCGGAACCAGGGGGTTGCTGGAAGAGAGTGGGAGAGAGGAAATTCAGATCTCAGAGAGGGAAATGTCCTACTTACAAAAGTACCCACCACAAGGTGCTTTGGTAAAGAGATCAGGGAGCATTTTTTTTTTACTGGACCCTGTTTCAAAACAAAGCAAAGCAAAACACCAGTGCCCAAGAGATGAGGACTAAGAATTCAAAAACAAAGGCTTTTCATTTGTGGGCTGAAGGATGGAGAAAGGGTCCCAAGATACAACTCAGTGGCAAAGCGCTTGCCCAGCATGCATGAGGCGCTCAGTCTGGTCCATAGTACTAAAAAGAGACAAGTGGGCTCTTTGCTCACAAATGAGCTTGTCCACTCTGAGTTACAGATACACAGGGATGCTGAGTGAAGGAAGCAGGAACGTCCTTTGTCAAGGACTAGCTAGACATCTTCCAGGAGCTTGAGTTTCACCTCCTAAAACTACTTTCCTGATCTGGGCTTTGAGTACATGGCAGCTAATAAGAGTTCTTAGCCTTTAAGTGGGGGCGGAGAGGTGGGTGGGTGGTGGGGGAACAAGATACATCTAGACAAAGACAATCCTCTAGTTTGGTTCAGGACAGAATAGTTCCCAAATATTCAACATGTGCACACACATTGCTGAGTAGGGTCTCACAACAAAGGAGATAGACACAATGTGAAGACAAATATGCCCAACATTTTTATATCATTTCAGCTGCCCATTGCACATCAGCAGGCTAACAGCAGTAGCTTCCATGACCCTGCAAATTAGCCTAGGCAGCTGTTATCTTAACCCACACAGAGGAGATGTCACCTACTGCAAAATTAGTGGGAAGCTAACAATGTAATGCTCAGCTGTGTGGTCTCCAAAATTAATGATTTTAGTCAGCCTAGCTGGTGAGGTTAGAGTTTGTATAGGTTTTTTCCCCCAGCAAAGTGAAGTGAAGACATTTGGAATTGACCTTAATTTTAGGGAAAGGGATTTCAAATGGAAGCTTCGAGAAGTAGAGTTTAGACCAAGACTAAGGTCAGCCTGAGAGTGAATACATGGGGTGATGGATACTCTGGTGGTGAACATTTTGGATGGTAATGGCAAGAAATGGTGCACACAGAGTTCAAATCCCATCTCCTTTGCTTACCAGCTGCAGGGCTTTGTCTAGAGGCCCCTAGCCTCTCTGAGAACTAGTTTAATAAACTTCAAGTTTCCCTTCAGTGAAATGAAGGTTTTGTTTTCAAATGTTAGAGAAACTATCTTTCTGTGACAATCAGGAGGAACAGACTGTCCATTCCACTGAGATAGATAGATAGATAGATAGATAGATAGATAGATAGATAGATAGATAGACGTATTTAGATACTTTAACATTTGGGCATTGGTGGTACATGCTTATAATCCCAGAACTTGG
Source organism: Peromyscus nudipes (assembly GCA_902168325.1). Lineage (NCBI taxonomy): Eukaryota > Metazoa > Chordata > Mammalia > Rodentia > Cricetidae > Peromyscus > Peromyscus nudipes. The sequence goes on along the minus strand of CABHPH010158425.1, from coordinate 4,508 downwards.
GAAATATAGGCAGGATGACTCAAGGATTCAAGGCCAGCCTTGAATAAATTAATTATTTATTATAAATGATATCCGAGGACCTGCAAGTAGAAGGACAGACAAATGGGAGGGTACAACAATGTGCACTTCCGCTCACCAAAGCTGACCTGGCTACAGTTGCTGCAGAGTGCCAACAGCACAGATCAACCTGAGCCGCAGATATTATTGTGGGGCATCCACCAGAGAACACCTCGGACATGGGTTTAAGCCAATAAAAAGTTTTTAGTAGCCAGAATCCCAGTGTAGCACCAAGTCTTTCTCAGGGTGAGCTTTTAAGTGCAAAAAAAAACATATTTTGATTTGACATACTTCAGTTATCAAGAAGGATTATGATTATCCAGAAATGGAAGTATAGAAGCCAAAAAAACAAGATTAGTACATATAGAGACTTTCCCAGAACTATAGAATTTGATGGATTAGGTCTTTGCTTTCATTTTTGGCTGGTGGGGCTAAGTGCTGAGTTTTATAGCATGGTACTTCTATCATGGAGTCAGTTGTGCTAACAAGTGGAGGCTTGTTAAAATATGGTACCATTCTCTAGGATGACCATCCAGTTACCTGGTGGCAAGTTGTCTACATTGGAACACTTCTTTCATGGATAGGAAAACACTTCGTCCTTACTGAAATACTTACTCTGGTTATGGATTTGCCTTTCCAACACATGATGCTTCTGCCAAAACCACCATCTGTAGACTTACAAAATGCCTTGTCCCACCATCATGGTATTCTACACAGCATTGATTCAAATCAAAAAAACACACTTAACAGCCAGAGAAGTGCAACGGTGGACTCATACTCACAGGATCTACGGGTCTTACCATGTTCCCCACCACCCTGAAGCAGCTGGTCTGATAGAATGATGGAATGGCCTCTTGAAGACACAGTTACCATACAGCCAGGATGGCAGTAGCCTGAAGGACTGGGGCAGGGTTCTTCAGCATGCAGTATAAGCTGTGGTCCAGCTAGTCCACCAATGGCTGTCTCCCAGTGGGAAGTCCAAGAATCCAGTAGTTGTTTCAGTTCACAAGGCTGGATGTCTCAGCTGGTCTTCAATGTACATCAGAATCCTGAAGAAGAAGGCTGTAATACCATTGAAGAGCGAGGGCAAGCAGACAAAGAGGAAAAACTTCTTTTTTCCTTGTCCTTTATACAGGCTGCCAAGAGAAGATGTGCCTAGACTTAAGGTAGGTCTGGTTTAAGGTGGATCTTCCTATCGCAATGATCCAATTAATTAAAAGTCCCTCATAGCTGTGTGGCTCAGGCTCCGGTTGACAAAGAAATTTGGTAATTAGCCAGGCAAGGCTACTCTGGATCTGGGAGGCAAACTTACACCCACTGCCAAAGTGTGGGTAAGGGAGAACACGGTTATCAATGACATGAAGCTGGCTGCCACCAGGAGCAGAGGCTTTCACGGTGGGTGGAATTTGCAGAAAGAACAACTTTTCTGTATGACCTTGCAGACTTCAGGAACCATGCAGGGACCCTTGTGAATGAGTCCACCCAGCAGCTAGCTGCACTAGAGGATTTGAGGGGGTCAAGCAGGTGGCTGGGTGGGCAGAGTGCAGGTGTCCATGACAACATTGAAGTTGTAAACTGAAGTGTATTCTAAGTAGTCTAGTCAGAAACTCTCCACCCATGTGTTTCCCAGAACCATATTTTCCACCAATCACTCTACTCTTCTCTGCTGGACTCCCCACTTCCCCTTTTCCCCAGTTCTCTCTCTAGCAGCATAATCGATAAAGATCACACCTCCCAGGATCCTCAACCTAAGTCCTTCTTAGGTACTCCACATGCATTGTACCTTTTTAAGGGGGGAGATTTTTTTATTCACATTCACAACTTGAGTCCCCTGGGAGTCCCAGCATTTGATCCCACCTCTTCCCAGTCATGCCTTCTTAAGGCCACCCCTATATTGGAGGTTATCATCCCTCAGAGTACAGGACTCCTCCAATCAGCATCTCAGTATCCCTATGGACCTGGCCTCTGACCTATCCTATAATTCCTCTCTGCCTCTCCTGCATACTGTACATTACTACAGGGACTTCCTCCTGTGTGTGTGTGTGTGTGTGTGTGTGTGTGTGTGTGTGTGTGTGTGTGTGTGAGAGAGAGAGAGAGAGAGAGAGAGAGAGAGAGAGAGGAGGGGGCGATGGGGTGTGTGTTTTAGTGTGTAGTCCTGGCTGGCTGGCCTGGAACTCTGTATGCAGACTAGGTTGGCCTCAAAGTCTTAGAGATCAGCCTGTCTCTGTCTCCATAGTGCTGGAATGCACACCACAACTCCCAGTAGCCCTCAGCTCTTTGAATAAGGGGAAGTCATTTCCTAAATTGAAGCTTATCCTTACTTCTCCTGTTCTTTCCATAGCTGGCTCCTTCTATCCACAAGCATCAGCTAAATATCAGTTCTTTAATGTCAAGACCTTACTTGTTCACTCTTCATAATCACATTTCTGTCCTCCATTTTTCTACATCAAAGAACCCTGTCTGTTCACTTAAGAAACTGTATCCTCATTTCTAAACAACTAATTTGATGTCTGTTTCCAGCTCATTTCTTGCTGCTGGTGGAAACAATGTTAACCTTGGGTTTACTTTACAAATCTGTCAGCTCAGAGATCTATAGTGAAATAGGTTAAGGAGAAGTGCCCATGTGAGTCTACTTTGATGACTAAATCAGCTGAAGTCTGGAGTCTGCAGGGCATGGCAATAGCAAAGATCACATCCACTCAAGAAAAATCAAGCTTGCCTACTGCTGGACTTTCGTCTTTTTGTTCCATCTGGGCTCCCAGCCTATGAGAGAGTGCCACCTATATGCAGGGAAGATCTTCCCTCTTGGTTGACTGATCTACATGCCCAACATCTGTGGAAATACCACAAAGGCACACTGAGAAACGTGCTTACAAATTTTCCAGGTGTCTCTCAACCCAATGACCTCAGAGGTCAGGCGGCAGCATGAGCAGGATCTACTGAGCATTCTCTTCTTCTTCCTAGCTCATTGATAGTTACCTTCTTACTGTGTTCCCATGGGAGAGAGGACAGAGAGACAGAGACAGAGAATACCAGAGTCCAAATATGCTTTGAAAACAAAGCCAAGGTGTTAATTTTATTGATTAATAAAGTGAGATTGAAGACCAAAGTCATTCATGTACTAACCAAGTCAGCAAGGTTGAGAGGAGAACCCAGGTCCACTAATGTCAAGGCTTGTGTCTTTGATAATATGATGTATAGTTCCCCAAATTTACTGACAAACCATATTGAATTCATGCACAAAGTCACATCTCTAAATGGCACAGGTTAGGCACACTGTGGGCTTAATTTTAGTGTTGGCAACAGGTACTGTTTATATTTACTACTTTGTTTATATTGCTTGACACTCAACAGTTTCCATTGCCATGTCACTTACACAAAGCATGGCCAATGTTTCTCATTGTTGTCATGGATGGTACTGGTTTCTGTGGTACAATCATAAGTTCCATTATCTCTGTTTTTTGCTGCCCATGGTAGAGAAGCTACATGTACCAGACCATTCCATGTGATCCCAATTGCTTCTAGGTAAGAAGGAAATATCACTGAGTGGTTTGCCACTGGGGTTGACCACACAACTTGTGGTAATCAATGGAATGGATGTAAACAATATGTCACTTTTGAAAAGCATTGAGTCATCATGAGTTTTATGCATATTCCTTTCTTCATTTATAGAAGGTGTAGTCCGCATAACAGCTAATGCTTCAAGGTGTATGTGAGAGAACAGAAGGTCATTCCTAACCTACAGCTAACAAACAACATGAGCAAAACATAAATATTTGCAGTTATAATCCACAAAGATTATTGAGGTTTTTGGTGCTGTATCTTAGCATAGCCCGTTAACCAAAACAGACAACTTCGTTTCACAGTGGTTTGTCTATCTACCAAGTACTACGTTGGTTCAAATGCACAGATGAGTTACATACAATAAAGACACGGGTCCTTTCTTAAATAGTGAATCCAGCTTCTCCTGAAGCCTGGTTCAGAAGTCCACCCTACTATGCCCCATCACCTTGAGAAATGCCCTCTTGATGTCTTTATTCCGAAGACTGTAGACCACGGGGTTGAGCAAAGCTGTGAAGGCATTGTAAAAGAGTGAGATCTGCTTGTCTTGCTCAGATGAATAGCTGGAGTTGGGCCTCATGTAGATGTAAGAGGCTGGACCGAAGAAGAATGTGACCACAGTCAGGTGGGAGGCACAGGTAGAGAAAGCCTTGCAGCGGCCCTGGGTGGACTTGATCTTGAGAATAGCCTTGGCAATATGAATGTAGGAGGCCACAATGAAGGATATGGGAATAACAACCACAAAAACACTCAAGACCAGATCCACCATCTCAATGATGTGGGTATCCATACAAGCCAGGCTACGCACTGAAGGACCTTCACAGAAGTAGTGGTTGACCTTGTTGGGCCCACAATATGGCAGACTCATGGTGAAGAAAGTATGTAACAAA
>CABHPH010158424.1:33716-62522 GCA_902168325.1 Peromyscus nudipes | reverse complement strand
AGTGCCTACCTACAGAGTTGTCCGACCACAGACGTCAAGGTGCAGCAGATGAAGAGAGTTCAAGAGAGGAGTAGCATGTGCAAGGGGCCTATGGCAGAAGAATGGGGGAGTTACTTGAGCAACTAAGTGTTTCACAGTTCTTCATAAAGTATCGGGTTAGGAAAATAGCTCATTCACATGCATAAGGGCCCATGTTCAATCCCCAGAATTCATGTTGGAAAAAAAAAGCCACTATAGTGGCACCCATTTGTAATCCCATTGGTTAAAAGGCAGAGTTATATAGATCCCTGAGCTCATCAGCCAGCCAGCCTAACTTACTTAGCAAGTTCCAGGCCAATAAGAGACACAGTCTTAAAAAACATAATAATTAAAAAAGGTGGTTAGGCTGGGCAGTGGTGGCACACGCCTTTAATCCCAGCACTCAGGAGGCAGAGCCAGGTGGATCTCTGTGAGTTCGAGGCCAGCCTGGGCTACCAAGTGAGTTCCAGGAAAAGGCGCAAAGCTACACAGAGAAACCCTGTCTCGAAAAACCAAAAAAAAAAAAAAAAGGTGGTTAGTTTCTGAAGAATTACGGCTGAAGCTGTCCTTTGGCTCCACAGGCACCTGCCCACACATTCACACACAGCACTCATCTCTGTAGGAGCAGGCATTATGCCTACAGTGTTCGCTGTTGTATTATCTGGCCTTCTAGTAGCTCCTCAGTAAGAGTCTCGTGAATGAATAAGCCCAGAAGAAAGTCAGTCAACCACACTAAAGGTCCAGGAGTGCTTTCTCGGAGGAGAGAACACTGAGCAGAGATGTACGGAGCATGGGGGGTTCGCTATTGGGGAAGCAGGGAAGGATGTGATGGACCATTGAGAAACTTATAGAAAATACAGTGCCGAGGCAGAGCAGGACAAGGGTGAAGGTGGCATTAAGGATGAGGCTGGAAGGTCAGGAAGAGCTGTGTCCACTGGCTGGGGCTCAGGGAGGGTCTGAGGAGTCAGAGACCCTCTACTATAGGAGTAGGGAGGGGGATCAGGCTAAGGAGCATGGGGGAGGAGAATGGAGCACAGCTGAAGAGGCAAGAGATGACTTGACTGGTTTCATGACTGTGAGGAGCAAGTGGTAGGAAGACAGTGAGGACCACTGCCCGTGGATGCACAGTGGTCCCACTCACCAAGGGACATAGAAAGAAGTTACATGTGGAGTGCGGAGGCGGTGTCAGAGAGGCTATGTTAGTTACTTTTGTTTAACTCTAACAAAAATCCCCAACAGAAACCACTCAAGGGAGGAAAGATTTATTTTGGCTCACAGATTCAGAGACTCTCAGTCCATCATGGTGTGCAGGGCACAGCCAAGCTCATAGGTGGGAGTGTATGATTCAGGCTCCATATGTCACAGTGGGCCAGGAAGCAGACAAAGTAGGGCTGGGCTGTTAGCATTGACCCACTTCCACTAACTAGGCTTCACCTCCTAAAGGCTCCGTGGCCAAACTAGCATCATCATCAGCTGGAACCAGCAATCAGGATGTGAGCTGGTAAGGCAACAGTTCAGATTCAAACCATGACAGGACCATGATGAGCTTGGTGGATGGTACTACGGAGTCTGACAACACTAGTCTCCTCTGGGCTAGGGTTAGGGAATCCTAGTTAGTACTATAGGGCAGAATACAAGAATGGATACGGTGTTGTCCTGCCTTGAAGTAGGTTCCAGTCTACTTGGGGGATCCAATACACATGCTGATTGCATACTTCAGGTTGCACACAGAACTGGATGGAAATCTCGAGGCAGAGAGTGAGGGATTACTGGATTACATTTTTTGTTTGTTTGTTTTCGAGACAGGGTTTCTCTGTGTAGTTTTGGTGCCTGCCCTGGATCTCGCTCTGTAGACCAGGCTGGCCTGGAACTCACAGAGATCTGCCTGGCTCTGCCTTCTGAGTGCTGGGATTAAAGGTGTGCACTACCACCACCCAGTGAGGGATTACTTCTTAATGGGAGAGAGGAGGTGGGTCTCTAGAAACTGCTCTTCACTGTCAGCACAATAGGCCGATCGTAGCACGCATCTCTGGCAGCTGGAAACGGCAAGCATCTCCATTGCTTAACTTCAGAAAGCTGGTCCTTTAAATCCCCAATTCCACGGTGACTTTTAGAAAAAGGCTTCCTGCATGGAGGCTTTTTGAAAGTCTAAATAAATGATGCTCATTGGTCCCCCTTGTCTGCACATTAATCTTCTCCAAGGCTGGAGCGTGTTAATCAGCCTGGCTCTCTCTTGGAATTGCCTTTTCTCTGGTAAGTACTGCAAGCCTGAGTGCATCCCATTGGTTCTGTGCACCTGTCCCATCCCCACCAACATGGGAAGATCTGCGCTTCTCTCTCTTTCAGGGCCTTTTCTATAGTAGGGGGACCCCCTAACATTTTTTTTAGTTCTCTAGAAATTTGACACATTGACTAAGAATTGCCTGAGTTCCCTCTCTTCTCCAAGCCCCTCCAAAAGTCTTGCATGAGCCCCATCTTTACCCTGGGTTTTATTTACAGTTAGCTTGATAACCAAGTAGAGAACAGGGTAATTTGATGGTATTTGGTTAGGCAGCTTCAAACTAGTTGCTTGGATGATATTCTAGAAGTAGTCCAGCCAATGCACCTGCCTTTCTCTGCTCTCTTCCTCTTAGTGATGCTGTCATTAGTATTTTCCAGTGTGCTTTAGCTTGCAGGGGCTTTGTTACAAAGAACATCTTCTCTGTGGCACTGGAGCTCCCCAAAAGGCACATTTCTAACTGTTCTTAGCCTGGCTGATTTCAGTTTCCTCTGAGTCCATCACAGTTCCCGAGAGCCCCCAGTTTTGCTGGGTGGACCTTATCCCCTCTACAAAGAGCCTTAAGTTCCCCATCTTTGTTTCCACTCCAGGGATTTGGGTGTCAGGTTGCAAGGGTATCTACCTTACAGTATTTTATGTTGATATAGCGTGCTATAGACTGTGCACATTTTAAGTGTGTTTGGATAGGCTGTGAAGTTCAAGGCCAAGGGGAGGCATCCAATGAGGATCCTCTTGCTACATCATAGCATGGCAGGGGCCATCATACAGATGGGAGTGGGGATGGAAGCCAAATATCCTATTTCTAGGAGTCCACCATTGCAATAATCAATCCATTTCCTTACTGACAGTCCTAATTCAGGACCCCCAGAACCCATCACCACCTAAAGTTCCCACCTCTTAATACTGTCATCATAGTAATTAAGTTTCAACGTGGGTTTTGCAGGGGACTTCACATCAGAGCAGCATCCTCCGAGTTAGCTGGCTTGTAAAGTATGGTCTCAGGAAAACCAGAGCAGGACTGGCCCAAGAGTTCCTGAACAGCACTATGCCTGGTCAGAGGAGGAGCATGCTGGGAGGGTGGTGGCTTTTCTAAGGAGCTCCTGAGCTTTGGTGGTGGGTGTAGCTCTGCCTTCATGCTGTCCCACAACACAAACCTAGAAAGGGTGTTGTGTGTCTTAATTGGCCAAATAAAGCAGCTGAGAATTAAAAACCCCACCTTACCTCAGCCCTGAGAAAAGCCTGGAACCTATCAGTTATTTCCCTTCACCCAGCCAGGGAACTATCTGCAGTATTAGAGAAAGACCTGCTCTGTGGCGAAAGGTGAGGAGGCTGCTGGGTCTCGGAAAAGCTGGCCATGGCTATGGAAGTCTCTGAGAACACCTGTACAGACAGGAAAGGGGGCAGAGTGGCATCTGGGAGCCAGCTTTCCTATCTGTATTTGGATGCAGCCTCCAGGAAGACTTAAGTGTGACTTATCATTCATATAGCACAAGAAAGAAAGAGCTTGGCTGGCCATACACAGTAGAGTTAGCAGAAATGAGTGCAAATGCCAGAATTATGCCATCAGCTAGATGGGAATGAAGGCCCTCTGTTCACAGGCCAGCTATTCTGCAGCAGAAGGCATTCTGTGAGGGGTGTGTCTAGTTAGCAGAATAGAGGGCTCTCAAACCACATTGCCAAAGACTGAGACATGCATCCTCAGAATGACAAGGAAGACAAGGCCACTGTTGTCGCTAAGACTGTTACTCTTCCCTGGTCCCAGTCCTCACTGCCTCATCTCAAATTTGTCAAGCACTCACTTCACCCCTGGGGTAACCGGACAATGCTGCTTATAACTAAACATCTGGCTTGGAGACATGGACCAACATGGGACCCTTCCAATTTCTGAAGACTTGCATGTCACTGTCCCTGCAGACCAGCAATCTTTATCACGAAATTATTTGAGGGTGTCATAGGCTGATCCCCTTGGAGATCAGTACATGGGAGCTTTATTTAGGACATTTATTAAGTTTTTAAGGACACTATCTGGAAAGGACAGATAACACAGGCTCAGGCAAAGAGCCAATTGAGCAGCAACATGACAGCATCAGTTCATCCTCGGGAGAACTCTGGAGCTGGGGTAACCCCTCAGGGTCATCCCACCTTGAGACTGTCCTCCCAACAACTACCAGTTATTGAGATCTGAGAAGGTGGAGCTTGAGACTTGGGGTAGCTTGGGCTGAGGGCAATTCCCAGGCTCAACTGAGAGCCATGAGTAGCCATCACTCTTAGTACCTTGGTGTGGTGGTTGATATTGATTGCCAATTTGACCGGATCTAGAACCATTTAGGAGACAAATCTTTGGGCATATCTGTGATGGAGTTTCTAGAGATGGGAAGACCCATTAGTATGTGGGTGGTACCATTCATAGACTGGGGTTCTGGAATAAATGGGAGAAGGCAAGGTAAGCATCAGCATCCATCTCTCTGTGCTTCTTGACTACAGATGCAATGTGACCAGCTCTCTTGTTCCCGTGGTTGTACCTTCATGATGCATCATGTTGGACTTATACACCATGATGGACTGTTCCCTCAAACTGTGAGCCAAAACAAACCTTTCTTTCCTAAATTGTTTTTGTAATGTAGTTTTTTTTTTTGTTTTTGTTTTTGTTTTTTGGTTTTTTTTAACAGTAATGAGAAAGTAACTACTATTCTGGAAGAATGATTCTCTCAGTTGTAAAAAATGAGGGCCCATGCAGAGGTCATACTTCTACCTCCGGAGATGTTGCAGCCTACCTTCCCAGACAATAGGCACTCTCTCCTGCAGGATGGCCTTGATGAGGGAACAGAAAACTTGGATATATGAAGCGAAGATCTTGTCTAGATGACATTATTCGTGTCCTTACGTGAAACGGTGCCTTAGCCGAGTGCTGCATCCCAGAAGCCTGAGGGAGAACTCTGCCTGTCTCCAGCAGCGCTGGAGGGATGATGAATTTATTCCACACTGCTGTTTATTTGGATTCTGCCACATTCTTCTGCGGCATTTAATTGTCATGGACATCATGTAGCAAGAGGCAGCTGAGAAATGGAAATGAGCTCCCAATTTGTCTCTGGAAAATTTTCTCCATTATGAAACTAGAAAGATTAAAAGGATAATAACACCTTACACCCATATCATGCTTCCCTCCCAGCAAAGAGCTTTCATATACACATTATCTTATTTGAGCCTTGCGATAGTCCTGTGGGATAGTTATAATTGGAATTATTATTCATTTTATGAGTAAAAAAACCCATAACTATGGAAACTTATGCCTTCTCCTTATTCATTTTTTATTTGTATTTTTTATTAACCAATATCCTTTCCATTGTGTGAAAATCCAAGAAAGGGGCTGGAGAGCTGGCCCATCGGGTAGCAGTACATACTGGTCTTGCAGAGGACCTCAGTTAGGTTCCTAGTACCAATATCCAGCAGATCACAATCACCTTTGGCCCCAGCACCAGGAGGATCTTCACCAACTTCTGACCACCACAGACACTTCACTCGCATCCACATACCCACACCCAGACACATACAACAATTTAAAAATAAAATAGTTTTTTTTTTTAATGTGGAGGTCTGTCTGGTGAGATGGCTCAGTAGTTAAGAGCACTTGCTGCTCTTGCATAGGTTCTGGGTTTCGTCCCTGCTACTCACATGGAGGCTCACAACTGTCTATGGCTCAAATTCCAGGGTATCTGATGTCTTTGTGTCTGCCTCTGTGGGCTCCTACATAAACACATACAAGCACACACACATAAAATAAATAAATAAATAAATAAATAAATAAATAAATAAATAAATAAATAAATAAATGAATGCACATTTTCTTAAAATCCAAGAGGGGTAAATGAAATATAATGGCAACCAGAGAATTCCCATTTTCATATAAAGCTCTGTTTTATATCATCTTTTTTCCCAATTTACAGTGCAAGAGTTAAAACATTGACATTAAACTGCCACCAAGCAGAAAAACACAGAAACTGTCTACTTCCATGTATCTTGTATGGGGCAATAAAAAAGTAAACTAAAATCATAGTTTGTGTGCAGCTAACAACCCCATGGAGGCTATAAACTAGGCACATATACACTAGGGAGAAATGGTCGTGTTTGACAAGGGATCAAAGGAGGCCTAGTTGCAGCAGGCTTTCCCAGAAGAGGTACTGTGATAGCCCATCCCTAAGAAGTAACATCCCCTCAAGCAGGTGGAGAAGTATCAGTGGGACCCCTCAGCCTAACATTACTCCTGAGCCTATTGCGCTCCATGGGACTGAGCTAAAATGAAGGCTGCAACATTCACTCTGTTGCTGCTGCATCCAGATGAGCGTTCAGCTCACAGGCTGCTCCTTAGATGCCAGTCAAGCAACTGAACACCCCGTGGCAGCCTGCTCTTCCCCTGGTCTGTTTTCTAACTGTGTGTTGTGTTCAGAACACTTGTATTGAATTCGATAGGACTGGATTAGAATAATGTCTGACTGCAGCTTTCCTTGAAGAGAGAGACTCCTCCAGCTGTGCTGGCTCTCTGGGGTCTTGGGGCGTATTCAAAAGGCACTCGGAGCCGCAGCTGTGTCCCTTCCTGCACCAACTCGGCCGTCCTGTTTGCACACAGGTGATACTAAGCTGCACCCAGGGGAAGCAGCAGGCCTTTGGTGTCCTTCTCATATTGCCTATCTGTCTAACGTTTTTCCGCCATTATTCTTCTCCTGGGGGACTATTACTTAGAGGGTTAATAAATGAAAAATATAAATAATGTGAATACTGAAGCATAGATTTTTCCAGGAGTATAATTTATCACTGGAGTTGAAAGGCAAAGTCAGGTGACTTCATCTGTCACATGGCCACTTTCCATGCTGCTGAGAAGGAAGCAATGCTTCACAGACATCTGGAGCTCTCAGGGGTCATCACTTTTGGGGTGCAGATGAAGTAGGAGGTACTGATCCTGGGGGCTCAAATAAACTCCAAAGCACCAGTAGCACTTGGCACAGGTTCTTCTGGTCTGGCCTGTGGCGGTGACATTTGAAGGTACACTCGCTCTTCTGCTGGGGAACTCATTGCTGAATCTTGTTTGTTTGTTTGTTTGTTTGTTTGTTTGTTTGTTTGTTTGTTTTCAAGACAGAGTTCCTCTGTATAGTCTTGGCTGTCCTGGAACTTACTGTGTAGACCAGGCTGGCCTCAAACTCAGAGAACTGCCTGCCTCTCCTTCCCAAGTACTGGTATTAAAGGCATGTGCCACCATGCCAGCTCATTGCTGAAACTTTAAAGTGAAATTTCTTAAGAAAGAGATCTTTTACGATTTTTTAGATTGGCTCTAGAGATGCCTGAACTCTAAGTGGTCATTTGAAAGTGTGGGGTTCATATTTGAAAAGTATGGGTGTTAGAGAGGAAGGAGGTGATAATTTGAGATAAAAGTGGCAGGTCCTGATGAAGCAAGTTTGGGTGAATGGGGTATGTTTTCAGCTTTGACTATTCTGAGGAATTATTTGTTAGCTGAGTGAATGCACGCACATTTTGTCAGGGAGAAGCCGTCCTTGCGGCTTCCTGTGGTCTAGCAGAGACTCTCTGGGTGACAGTTAAGATCTCAAGTCTCCATCTCCATGGGCAAGTTATTTATCATCTCTGCCCCTCTGTTTCCTTATTGATCAAATGAGAAGACAAGTGAGCTGTCTCCAGAGTTGCTCAATATTTTATGAATGAGTCTATCTGGGAATGGAAACTTCATAAAGGACTCCATTGCTAATGCCTTCTTTGGCATCCCCTGAAGTGTGAAGGAAACATACTCAGTGATGCCCTTCCTATGGACCATTCTTCACCTAAAAGGGGAACCTGAGGACCTGGGGAGCTAAGGAACATCATCAGGATCCCACATTTTCCCCAAGGAGAGCAGTAAGATGAGGCTTTACCAACAGTGCTGGAGAGCTAAGAAATCCCAAGAGACTGCTTGACACTGCCAACTAGATGTTATGTTTTCTGTCTCTCCATTCTCTCTCATGCCTTTCCTTGTTAACACTCCTCTCTTCATCAGCACAAATTTCTTTGTAGAAAAAAAATCTCTATACAGAAGAATACTAGAAGGAACTGATCTTGAGACCCAACTCGGAAATTCAAATGTGCAAGGTTGTAAGCAGGAGAGGGGAAGCCAGCCCACCTCTTCAGGGTGGTGGAGAGAGATAGATACAAGATTGGGGGTAGGCTATAGTAGAAGGTTCCAGAGAGGCATGACAACAGCTGTAGGGACCAGACTTCCAAGGTAGCCCTAAGAGGTATGTTTTTTCAGAGGACCTGAAAAGAGGATTGAAGGCATGAGCATTGGCCTGCCACTGCTGCTGAAGAGGCCGAGTGTGGCTGGAGCTGTATTCCTCCAAAAGACATTCAAGTCCCTCAGAACCTGTGTATATCATGGAAAGAAATGAGCTCATGTCCCTCATCTATCTATCCATTCATCCAGCCATCCAGCCATCCATTCATCTATCCATAAGGCAGCTTCTAAGAGTATGCTGTGTGGCCGTACCCTCACAGCTCCAAGAGGGAGTAAAAGGCTCAAAGCCCCCTAACTCCAGAAAGTCTTGGTGCTACTGAGAGAGATGGACACTTTGTAGATAAGAAAATTGATGGGACAGGAGCAAGTGGTGAAAAACATTGGGTGTGCCGGGCGTTGGTGGCGCACGCCTTTAATCCCAGCACTCAGGAGGCAGAGGCAGGTGGATCTCTGTGAGTTCGAGGCCAGCCTGGGCTACCAAGTGAGTTCCAGGAAAGGCGCAAAGCTACACAGAGAAACCCTGTCTCGAAAAACCAAACCCCCCCGCAAAAAAAAACCCCAAAAAAACCATTGGGTGGAGAACAGAGAAGCACATAGTGCTGGAGCATATTGAGAAAGCTGGTTTCTTCCTGGGATGAGATGTGATATCTGAATTTATACTAACATGAGATGAGAGAATAGCCCTGAGCATCTCTGGAGAAAAACTTATCTCTGTGCTGTGGGAACAAACTTCAGGAGACCCAAGGCAAGAGTGTTCTGTGTTCCAAGATAGCAACAGTATGGTCCCTGGACAGAGAAGGAGGGAGGGAGGGTAACAGGGAGAAGAGGAGGAGGAAAAAGAGAAAGAAACAGAGATGTGTAGGAAGCAAGTCCCAAGGGCCATGAAACTAGGCCCTACGCTGTGGTGGTGTTGTGTTCCCCAAAATATTGTGCACCCTAATAAATTTATCTGGGGTCAGAGAACAGAACAGCCACTAGATACAGAGGCTAGAAAATGGTGGCACTCAGGCCTTTAATCCTAGCATTCCAGAGATAGAAATCCCTCTGGATCTCTGTGAGTTCAAGGCCACATTGGAAACAGCCAAGCCTGGTGACACATGCCTTTAATCCCAGAAAGCGAGCCTTTAATCCCAGGGAGTTGTGTTAGAAAGCAGAAAGGTATATAAGGCGTGAGGACCAGAAACTAGAAGCATTTGGCTGGTTAGGCATTTGGCTGGTTAAGCTTTCAGGCTTCTAGCAGCAGTTCAGCTGAGATTCATTCTGGATGAGAACTCAGAGGCATCCAGTCTGAGGAAACAGGATCAGCTGAGGAACTGGCGAGGTGAGGTAGCTGTGGCTGGTCTGTCTCTCTGATCTTCCAGTGTTCATCCCAATACCTGGCTCAAGTTTGTTCCTTATTAATAAGAATTTTTAAGATTCCTGCTACACTAGGCCACATGAGACCTTAGGTTTCATTCTAGATGTTCTGGAGAAGGTGTGTGCTCTTCACTGCCCAGGAGTCACTCTGGCTAGTGCATAGAGAATAAACTATTAGAGAGAATGCATGAGAACAAGGGATCTCTGGTTCTTATAGTCCTCCAGGCTTGAGACAACAGCAGTGAGGGGTCAACTGGTGTCAGTGGAGAAGATAAAACACATTCACATCCTAGAAAGATTTTGAAGGTGAAGCCATGGATCCTCAGTCCCTGGTGAGTTAGCTTTGGATTGTGAGAGAGGAGTCAGGCCCAGTTCCAGTGCTGGAACAAGGCAGCTGGGCAAACGCTGGAGCAGTTCTCTGAGCCATTCACGTCCATCAGAGGAGACCAGAGAAGCATCATTTCAGGAGGAGGTGGAGCTAGGAGTCGGGCATGTGTGGCCTAGGGTGACTTCAGCCTCCAAAATGAGATGCTATATGCAGCTGGTTCAAGTCCTAGGACTGAACAAAGAGAATCCTAAGTGATTACCCTAGGGCAGGAAGGAGATTTTCATTTCTGTGCTTTCTCACTCACTTATATTAAAAGGTCAATGTGTCTGTGTCTAGAGGCTATGGATTGGTATACTCCACTTTGTGAACAGATGCCTGCATTTCTGAGATAGAGGTGTCTAGAGAGCAGAGATGAGATCAGTTCTCTGACTCAAGGCTCCACCAGAACTCTAAAAGTAACTTCTCCTGCACAGAATCTCTCACTTCAAAGAAATTCTAACCAGGTATTTCTGCTGCAGAAGAGCCTGGGACATATGTACAGACCCCTATTCAGGTCATATGCTCTCCTGACTGTGGGGACATTTCCAGCTTGTGGTATCCCTCCATGGTTCCTAGCTTCCTTAACTGTGGCCTCACCGCTCAAATGGATGAGCTCTCCCCTGACACCTCTCTCATGTGTCCATGGTCAGCTCAGGCCATCTTCCTATTTTGTTCTTGGCTGTGCCTGTGGCTCCCTCCTGGTCTCTGGAGTCCCCTCACCCAGACCTGTTATTTCTTGCCCCCAAGATGTCTGGCTTGATCTCAGTAGAACTACCCTACATGGATAAAATTTCCACTTCTCCCTGAGAAGACAATGGTCATTCCCCAAGATTTCCAGTGGTGAGAGTAAGTCACAAAATTCAGTATTCTGTAGAGATTTCTACTGACCCTCTAATGGACAAAAAACAATGGCAGAGACTCTTGGAATGTCTTTTAGTCTCATTTTGAAGCTTCCTTATAGGAAGACAGCCCTTTCTCCATGAAGCCCATAACCCTGACTAGTCAACCACATGTGGAGCCCTGTCAGAGGTTCTCGACCTGTGGGTCGTGACCCCTTTGGGGGGTAAGCAAACCTTTCACAGGTGTCACCTAAGACCATTGGAAAACACAGATACTTGCACAGATACTGTAACAGCAGCAAACACAGATATTCTAACAGTAGCAAAATTACAGTTATGAGGTAGCAACAAAAATAGTTTTATGGTTGGGGGTCACCACAACATGAGGAACTATTTTAAAGGGTCGCAGCATTAGGAAAGTTGAGAACCACTGATCTATGAGCTTACATCAATTTTATATTTGGGCCAATTGTTCAGGGAGATTTTTTTTTATCCTAAACATTCTAATGGCCTTCACAGAATGTTTCATAACCATTCCCACATCCACAAAAATATTTCAGAAAATACATCAGTGATCTGGTCTGAGTGTATAGGACCACAAAGAGCCAAGTAGAAGGAACAAAGTCTCAGGATGACAGGAATCTTTTCCTTGTGTGCAAAACACAAGTGAGAATTTCTATGTGGCCCTATGCCAATGTCTAGTTGGTGCTCAAAATTAAAAGCCATTACAGCAGCAGACATAAAACTTTGCTAAATCAACTGAGAGAGAGAGAGAGAGAGAGAGAGAGAGAGAGAGAGAGAGAGAGAGAGAGAGAGAGAGAGAGTCCTGTAGACTGGAGTTCCTAAAAAGAAACTTAAAATGAGTGTGGTTGATATATTGTGCACCCCAATAAACTTATCTGGGGGTCAGAGAGCAGAACAGCCGTAATATTAAACACAGAGGTTAAGCAGTGGTAGCACACGCCTTTAATCCTAACATTCCAGAGACAGAGATCCATTTGGGTCTCTGAGTTCAAAGCCACACTGGAGACAGCCAGGCTTGGTGACTCACACCTTTAATCCCAGAAAGTGAGCCTTTAATCCCAGGAAGTGATGGCAGAAAGCAGAAAGGTATTAAAGGCGTGAGGACGAGAAACTAGAGCTGGTTAAGCTTTTAGGCTTTTGAGCAGCAGTTCAGCTGAGATTCATTCTGGATGAGGACTCAGAGACTTCCAGTCTGAGGAAACAGGATCAGCTGAAGAACTGGCAAGGTGAGGTGGCTGTGGCTTGTTCTGCTTCTCTGATCTTCCAGCATTCACCCCAATACCTGGCTCTGGGTTTGATTTTATTAATAAGAACTTTTAAGATTCGTGCTACAAATGAGGATGTCCGGGGAAAAATGGACAGTAACATTTAATCAAGGCAGTGGTTCCAAGCTGTGCTCAGAGTTACATAACATGGCCTCTATGTTTTGCATGTTGAGGCTTACACGAGGCTTTGGGATACACCTTCATTGTGCTGGCGGTCCTTAGGGATGTTCCCTCCTCCATAGTGGATGTAAATGAAGATGCAACCCTATGCTGGACCCTTTGTTCCCATCCTTGGGAGTCTGGGTTTGCTCTGCATGAAGCCTCTGGGCAAAAGCCTTTTGGTCTGACTTTCATGGCCAAGGGTGACTGACAGCTGCTAACTGTTGCAACCACGCCCACTTTTCCTTTTAGTTGTTTTCCGTATAACGGGTTCCCCTGATGGGCTGTATTTCCATGCTTTATTTCTCTTTTTTTGTAGGTCATCTTTCTGCCCATTATTTTACTGTTATTTTTGATCATTTTATGCATATATACAATTCATCATTATTTTCCCCATTATCCTCTAGCATACCCCTTCTCTTTCCCTGGGAACCCCCTCTTCTCTCTACCTCATTTCCCAGTGACTACACCATTAGAGAAAATGTCACCATACCCTCCAACAAATGTCAGCAGTTATTAGTTCCCAGGGAAGGGACCTCATGGGTACCTCTAGCCATGGTGGAACGTTGAAGGGCCCAGTCTTTTGCAGGTATCTATACACGTGTCATGGCTGCAACAGCTGTCACATCTGTATAGAAGTGCTTTGTGACACTCTAACCCATTCTCCTAAATCACTTCTATCATCTATGATGTTCTGTAGTCTTAGAGGAGAGAGGATGATATGGATGCCCACTTTGAAGCTGAGAACACTCCAGTCTCTTATTCTCAGCACTTTGACCAGATACAAGTCTCTGCATTAACCACCATCCTCTGCAAAAAGGAGTGTCTCTATAATCTATTCAAATCACCATTATCTGGGAGTTAAGGGTTGCTATAAACCCTGACATGAGCTCCATGAACTAGGAAGCCATGCTTCTAATAACACTAGTACTTTCTGGATTTCTATCTTATGTCCCTACATATTAAAGTGAATTGTCAATTTGGCCCCGGCCCTTTGTGGGCATGAAAGGACTATGGTCATTGATCAGTATTTACTACTTGATTGATGGACTTCCTCTCAGACTCTGTTCCTAGTTATACTGCTAATTAGCTAGTGTCCTTAAGCTGTCTAATAGTCTTTCTGACTCTCAGTTCCATTAAAATGACTTGTGATCTTTTTGTGATTTGTTTTGTTTATTTTCACTTTTTTTTTTCCTTTTTTGAAACAAGGATTCATGTAGGCCTGGCTGATTTCAAACTCACTGTATAGCTGAGTTTGAACTTGAACTCTTATCCTCCTGACTTCAACTCACAAGTTCTGGGATATATTAATTAATGTCCACACCTGGACAGAATTAATAATCTTAATGGTCCCTTCCAGCCTTAATTTACTATGAAATACTTTTTCCTATCATAGTTTTTGAAACTGGCCATAGAAGTCCTGGTATCTTTGCCCTGATCTAAATATCCTCACCATCCACGTGCATGGAGTTCACATAAAGGCAGTATAAGAAATAAAATGAAGGTTAGTGGCTCTGCAGAGAGTCAAGGATGGAGAAGGCTCAGGAGATGATGGCTCAGTTCCTCAGGCAAACAACTCATACAAATGGACTAATGGTAGCTTTTGTTGCCCAAGTCAATTAAAGACTTTTGTTGTGGGATATTTGTACACGATGTGAAGATGTATTGCTGTGATTGGTGTAATAAAGAGCTTAATGGCCAATAGCTAGGTAGGAGGGACTTCCAGGGAAAGAGAGAACTCTGGGAAAAAGAAAGGCAGAGTCACCAATCAGACTCAGAGGAAGCAGGATGGGTCGTATGGAGATGAGGGAATACCACATGGCAGAATGTAAACTAATACAAACAGGTTAATTTAAGATACAAGAGCTAGTTGAGAACAAACCCAAGCTAAGGCCGAGCTTTCATAATTAATGATAAGTCTCCCTGTCATTATTTGTGAGCTGGAGGTCCCGCCCGACAAGAAAACACTGCCTCATATGGCATCCAACATGGAGGCTCAAATATCCACACAGGGTAGGCAGGGCTCCTTTAAGAGAGCCTGCTGTGCAGCTGAGCACTTGAGCAGCCCACACTGGGTGGAGCTCCTGCTGCAGGCAGACACAACAAATTCCGCAGGTAAATGCGGCTCCAGGACTGGGTCCCTGCTGGCATGAAGCTAGGTTCTCACAGAACCCAGTAGGTGTGGATCCAGCCACCAGTGCCACTCCATGGTGGTAGCCCAGCAGTGTAGGCTTCCCCTCTTGCAGTCAGAGAATGCTGCAAGAGTGTGGCTGCAGATGCACAAAAAGCCAGATACACACACACACACACACACACACACACACACACACACACCTCTAAAAAGGTACAATATGCTTTAAAAGGTGTTTAGGTGCTGAAGAAAAAAATGGTTATAAATAGTCATAAAAAAAATAGTTTAAAAATAATAAAACAAAGTCTTTAAAGAGAGAGTAAAGTAATTT
The DNA here is from genome assembly GCA_902168325.1 of Peromyscus nudipes. Classification (NCBI taxonomy): domain Eukaryota; kingdom Metazoa; phylum Chordata; class Mammalia; order Rodentia; family Cricetidae; genus Peromyscus; species Peromyscus nudipes. The sequence goes on along the minus strand of CABHPH010158424.1, from coordinate 47,483 downwards.
AAAAAAAAAAGCCATGTCAGGATGAAAAATATTATAACACAGGGAATCTGGACGTTTTATGGTGCTTTGTTAATTTTGAATTTTTTAAATGCCAATGAGCAGAGAACGGCAGCCGCTGAGAGCCACTGGATTATGGAAGGCACTGCGGAGTTAAACCAGCCTAGATGCTTTAGAGATGTTTTTGCTTCAGAATAGAAGTCAAGAAATGTGTTGCACTGGGGGAGAGGTGCTTTTGTTTCCACAGGAAATGAAAAACTATGGATTCCTTCAAAATTAATAAAGATCAGATTTGACTGGGGGATAACTCCCAAGGATCTTGGCTACAGACATGAGGGAGGAAGCCAGGAAAGACTAAAGGACAGGTGATGTATATGGGGATCACTCTTCATGGGAACAGCTCTGAGACTGGATGAGGCATGATAAATCCTGTTTACTACAGAGTCCTCATGACTTATTATTACATGTCATCCTTTCATATGGCACGGATATAAGTTTGGTTATACAATCCAAACAAACTTATAAAGTCAACAGATGCCTTTTACCTGCTCAAACATAAAACAGAAAACCATCTTTAGCTGCCTTGTACACACTGCATATTCTATAATTGTGTTAATGCAGATATATATGTTACCTTTAAAAGTTTGTGTGTTTTCAGAACAAAAGGACCAGACACAATGAAGACAAATAGCCCAGGTGATCCAGCCTCTCAGAATGCCTCTGTTGCAGTTTCCTCAAAAATCTGCATCCAGAACAACTTCAAAGCCACTAGCTGAGATGGTCCAGCCTCACAGACTACTCCAGCCAAGACTTAAAATAAGCTCTACACCTTCCTGTAACACAGAGACTAAACAAAAAATAATACAGCTAGCTCTTCCAGGACCTGACCATTATCCCAATTTTCTCTGGGTCCCCTAAAGATGCCATCACCCCCAGACAACAGGAAGCAGTCTAGAGAACACGACACCCACATTCCCAAGAGGTGGGGTGGGTGGTTTCTGGCAGTTCAGTGGATGTTTGTCATTGGGGGGATACATTTCAAGTTGTTACTGGTCATGGTTAAAACAACAACAACAACAATGAAAAATTAAACAAAGGAGGTTGGATTAAAGGATCTCTTCCTGAAAAAAAAGGGGGGGGATATAAAAATGATAGGATGAAAGGGTACATTATTGAATCTACTTTTAAACTAAAAAACAACTATTAATCTCAAATATTACATTGGTATGGATTTTTGTATATTAATACAAATTTAAGGGTTTTTTGTTATACTGTATATGTGTTTCTACTCTTGTTTAAGGTATTGTATCTATACAGCTCATTTAACAATTTAATGTAAATTTCTAGTCCTTGAAAGTTATTGTTACAAACAATTTAGGATAGTTAAAAAATACAGGTTAGCAGTTCATCTAACAATCAAATTTATGGCCATGCTAGGTATGTTTTCAAGGTTACACAGAGATAAATTTTAGATAGACAGGTGGTCTTCAAACACTTGAGAGACCTATGGAATATGGCATTTAAGATGTTTTAGTAACCTAAGGCTTCCATGACAGTGAGATACGTCTGCTCCTGGCAGCACTAATCTATTTTTTAAAAAGGGGATGATGGCATCAAGGAAACTCCATATGGAGCTTGCTTTCTTTGTGGCAAAGCTAGCCACTGGGCAAAGAAACTGCCCTTTCCTCAACTGCTGACAGTATGCTGTCCAAATTGGACAAGCAGGACATAAAAGAAGGTGACTGCCAACCTTTGCCAAGACAAGGTAGAACAGCCCTTCAGAATATCCTGATTCATAGAAAAGTCTGTCAGGCATGCTAAGCCTGTAGGCCAAAGATGAATGCCCCAACCTTGGGAAACTGTCCAGGCAGCCAAATGTCTCTGTTGTTTCTATAGTTTTGGAAGTTGTTTGCTCTGCATTTCCTATTTACTCAAGTAATATTTTATCTTTCTTGAGTCTCTGATTGGGATTGAAGACTAGATAGTTATACAGTTTTCCTTGTTACCAAATTCAGCAAAGAAACTTACATAAAAGATGTAAAGTTTACAAGGTTGGGAAACATAAAAGCTTAAGTTGTTTATCTAAGAAGATGTTTTAAGGTCTAAAAAGATATTTTTAGGATGGTAATGCAAGTTACGATAGAAAATGGTTTAGGTATAAAACGTTGGACTCATCAAGATAAGATAGATAATAGAGTGATTTCTCCAAATTTGCCAAATACAAATGTACTGAACATTGTGAATGTAATTCTTACTTGATAATTGTTCTTATTGTATATAATTTTACTGTATTGGAGTTAAAACCGTTCCTTTTTACTTAGACAAAAAGGAGAAAATGTTGTGGTATATTTGTACACTGTGTGAAGATGTGTTGCTGTGATTGGTGTAATAAAAAGTCGAACGGCCAATAGCTAGGCAGGAGGTATAGGCGGGACTTCTGGGGAGGGGGAGAACTCTGGGAAGAAGAAAGGCAGAGTCGCCAGCCAGACTCAGAGGAAGCAGGATGGGCAGTACAGAGCTGAGTTAATGCCACGTGGCAGAACATAAATTAATATAAGTGGGTTAATTTAAGTTATAAGAGCTAGTTGAGAACAAGCCCAAGCTAAGGTCAAGTCTTCATAATTAATAATAAGTCTCCATGTCATTATTTATAAGCTGGCAGTCCAGATGAGAAAATACTGCTACAGACTTTAAAGAGACTTCAGAAACATGTTCTCCTGACTTGTTCAAGAAAATCCATGGAAGCAGAAATCTAGAAAGTCAATAGAAGTTATTGCCATTGTTTCCATTTTCTTTCTCCTTCTTTTAGAAAACCAGAGCCTGAGGGATGATCGTTAAACAGGGTCTGACGGCTTTGCCATTGAAGAGCCATCATGGTCCTCGTTCCTCTGCTTCCTTTCAGTCCCTTTCTTTCCCTGCTTTATGACTCTCTTGCTCTTTCGTCACTTACTGTGGTTTAGGATAGGAAAATTCAGCTCACAAGGATGGCTGAGAAAGGGCTCTTGGTGGCATAGTGAATAGATTAACACAGTTCTCTGTTATGTGATGTAGAAACATAGGATGAGACAAAATGAGGAACTGATGACAGCCTGAAGAAACTCTTCCCAACACACACACACACACACACACACACACACACACACACACACACACACACTAATAACAAAAAAATTATATTAAGTACAAATATAACCGGCTGCATAAACAGGATCCATGTGGGTGCTTCCTGCCCCCTATTTCAATAGCTTCAGCATCTACCTCTCATAGCGCTTCTCAGATATTCTCTTCACTTCTTACCCCCAACCCCCCACAAAGTTAAACATGTCCCTATATGACATTGTGCAATTTCTAAACTTAGCCCTCTTGAGTTCTATTTGTGTATTTGTGACTTTACTATTCTGGAACTCGGTTCTGCCTGTGCCCTCGCTGAGCTTAAGAAAGGAGGAGCCAGGCCTGTGTGTATTTTGTGTATGATGTGTGGCTTCAGCTGAATGCCCCTCCAGTGACTTTAGAGTCACAGCAGAAGTCTGCAGATGTGAGCTGGACAGTAGATGTCCTTAGGAAACTGAAAGCGTAAGTTTCTAAGCCCAGGAGGCCTTCATTCTGGATTTGCTCAAAGTCTATTTTTACTTCATTGATTTCAGCTGCAGCTGGGACTATGTTTGCCCATTCATTTAAAAATCCTTCATTTCTCTTCCTTCCCTTTATGTTTTTCTCTGCTCTGCCCTTGGAAGTGGAAGTGAATTATGTCGTGTCCGCTACTCAGCAGTGAGGCTCTCAGAGCCTTCCTTCCTGGGCACAGACAGATGTCATAGAACCCAGTGGCCTGCCGTGGGAGAGCCACTAGTTAACCAGCTTTGCTGTGCAATGCTGCCAGTGAACAGCACTGTTTCAAAGAGAATGCGGGGTCTGGAGAGATCTCTCTGGGTTTCACCGTCCCCGGGCCTGAAGTTTTCTGTCCTGAATAAATGATTGTGGTAAGAATTAAAAGAGAGGGTTGGAGAGGTGGCGCGACACTTAGGGGGCACTCGCACCTTGTAGATGACACAGGTTCCCAGGATCGGTCCTCAGCACCCATACGTGGCTCCCCAGCTGGTTGTTACTCCAGCTCCATTGGTCCCAGCAACCTCTTTGGGCCTCCACGGACACCATGTATGCATATGGCGCACATACAGAGATGCGGGCAAACCATGACAAATAAAATAAAGCATATAAACCTTTAAAAAGATTTTTTAAATAATCAAATGAGATGGTGTATGAAGTGGTTAGCACCGAGCGGGCAATCAGCAAATTATATACCTCTCTCCTTCTACTGTCTGCACAATCTCTGTATTACAGCTGGAAGGAAATCGGGCAAATGACTTCCCATAACTGAGACATTACCAGGCTCTCCCAACCTAACTATCGTTCATCCTCACCCTTGCTCGTGCCTGGAAGCCAATACAAAAACTATCCCCCAAAACCCGCCGTGAGAGTGAGAGGATATCCAGCCTCTATTGCAGGCAACCTGATCCTCATCGTGTCACTGTCTGTCTAAATCACACAATGTTACAGAGGATGAAAAGCAGATCAAAACGAAATTCACACTAAACCAGCTGTGCAAAAATCAGAACTTCCACCCGACCCGGCTGGACACCCAAGAAAGTAGAGCAATGCTGCCCCCAAGCGTTCATTCTTTGAATGACAGCTTTAACTGTGGTTTTTCATGATCTCCACCAAGCTGATGGTTAGCCCAGCTTCAACCGGATCCAAGCCCCCTTGTCATGAAAGCATAGGGTTATGCACGTAGCATAAATAAAACATCAAAGTACTGTGCTGGCAATAGTGGCAAGCAAGACATTGGGGGGCGGTGGCAAAAATGAATCCTCCTTAGAGAGGATAAAAAAGAAACAACCTTTAGTCACAGAGGACATGCTTTGAAAATGCGGTTTTTGTACTACCCACATCAGAATATCTGGAGAGCTCAGTAAAGATGCAGATTCCTGGTCTGCTACTCAGAGCGCTAGGGGAGGGGACCAGAGTTGGTGCTGCTAATGGGTGCCCCAGCCCCAGGTGTTTAAGTTTGGGACCAGAAGTGACCAGAAGCCAGTGGATGAGCAGCCGTGAAGTGTCATTGGCTTTCTGTATAAAATGAGGAGGTGACATCAACAGACAGGAAGAGAAATGCTCAAGTCTAAAACAGGCAGAATCTTGAAGGAAAGGAGAGTGAAAGATCCTTCACAGCAGCTTAAAGCTGGAAGGGACCTTTACGATTATGAAGTGTACCCAGATGTGGCCATGTGATCCCAGCACTTGGGAGTTGAACTGAGAGTCATGTGACTTCCCAAGTAAACAGACTCCTTGCCCAAGTGGGCTCCACCCATGCCTGAAAAAGGTGTGGGGAATGCCTGTTCTCGGTGTTTGCTTTGTCTCTAGGCCAGCAAGGTGCCTGGCAGACTAACTCACATATTTGATGGCTACGGTGAATGGGGAGGAGATGAGCAGATGTGTGTGTGCCTTCCTTTTGTAAAATTTTTTATTGAATTGGTTTTTTTATTTTATTATTGATACTATTATTTTTAATGTGCTGTGTGCCTTCCTTTTAACGGGCTCCCTTCAGCCCCTTCCTGGGAGCAGGCCACAGCATCATGTGATCTCATCTTGGTTCCTGTGAAGTGTGGCTGGTGAGAGCCACAGTGGAATGGGAGCCTCAAGGTGCCCTGCACGCTACTCAGGAGGAGTCATGGTGTCCAGTGTGGACCTGTTGGTGGATGACATTTTCTATTGGTGACATTTGCCTATTCCTGTGATTGGATACTCCCCCAGTGGCCTATTTCAAGACACAATGTGTCACTCTGAATATGAGTATTTCACCATCAGATACAACCTCAAATAACCCCTAAACCATAGATAATAGTTGCGTATAAGAAAATCATTAGGAAGTGATGTTTGAGTATGTATTGCCTGTTTCAAATACAATGTATTGAATTATAAAATCTATGAACTTAATTTTTAAAGCAAATCATTCTTTTTGCAAGCTCTCATGAGTTGGTAGGAGCTGGTTCTGGTATCCCATCATCCTGAGCCAATAATTATTTTGCAGTTAACCTGAGGCCAAAGATAGAGGCCATGAGCAATCCTGGGGAAGAGGTCATTGATGAGGCTGATGAGCATAGCACTCATTTCTTCTGGGTTCCCAGGCCACCACTGGGTGACAACAGAGCTTCAGCCTTGCTGAAGGACACAGCTCCTTTGCCCTCATGCTCTTTTTTTGGGGGTGGGGAGTTAGGCCTTCCCTGGCGTCTCTGAGTCCCCTTGGAGCTATAGTACAGCCCATCCAGTACAGTCCTGGACCTGGGGGAGTGTATTCACTTAATATTGATTGCTGAAGGAATCAGGCAGTAGAGAAGGCTCTGTCCAAGGCCTGGCTTCACGATGTCATTACTAGATTGTTCAACTTTGGAGTCTCTGAGCCTCAGTTTCCCCACCCGTGGGAGGAAGGAGTTGAGACGTATGAATCTGAAGTCACTACCCGTGTTCCTGTTCCAGCATTGACCTGGCCACTCACCCTCAGGATCTGGCTTCCCTATTGGGCCGCAGGCTCTTAAGGCCTCCTGACCCCCGAAAGAGGCTCTAATACATGGAAAACTTTACTGGAAGCCCAACTGTCCATTCATGGCAGGAGTCCAGTGGGCATGGATAGAACATCCTGGAAATTCCAGAGAGGGGCACATCTGTGCCAGCAGGCTGGAGCAGCCCTCAGGACCTCAGCCTTGGATTGCTTAGGAAACATGTCAAGGAAAGTTCCATCCAAGTCCTTTCCCACCTCTCAAGAGAGATGACTGTGGGATAGGAAATCACAGGGGAGAGAGGGTGATATAAATGCCACGGAATGTTACTTTTAAATGGCAAATTTTATCATAGGTAAATTACATTTTATCCTTTAAAAGCAGGTGAATAACAAATCAAACATAAAAAGGAGGCTCGTAGGGATAGAGAGGGGTGAAAGAACGTTCTAGAAGTCCCTATACATAGTCCTAGTAGAAAGTTTTCCCTTTGGAATTAGAATTGTAACAGAATGCGTTTCTCTGTTTCTTGAGCCAATCTATTAGATGATCAGAGCTCCAGCGAAACTCAACTACCCGGTGCTAGAAGAAGAGCAAGATGGGGGTTGGGAGGGTCCACCCTGTCCAAAGTGAAGGCAAGTGGTAAAGGAGAGGGTGGATCCCAGGGGCTCCAGGCCTCCCAGGACCTCCTTCCCACAGGACACAGCTCCTGATTTTTGAGACAGCGCCTGGCGGGACTCTGAGCCCCTTTCCCCCAGCAATCCATAGCCACTGTGGAAAAATCCCCTTTCCCTTTTGTTGAGCTGGGGCTGAGATGGAAGTTTCCATGGGAATTTTCCCTCAGAACCCAAGGTGGGTGGGAAATAAGCACAAGGTCCTTTGAAAAATCCCCATTCTGGTGGAGTGTACATTTCCACGGTGATGACACACAGAGCCAGGTTCAAGGGGAGGGCTAGCGGGGCTCTTTCTCTGGTCTCAAATCTGAGCAGTGTCCCAGTTGATGACATCCCCTCTTCTACCTTTCCCTCGACACTTTTGGGCTGGGGAAAGAATCCAGCCCTAGACCTTCCCTTCCAAGGCTTGGGCTGTCAGGGATGAGTCTTGAAGGACCCTTTTTCGGGAGGGCATAGGCAGAGCCTTTGCTGCTGATACTACCCAAGTAGGTTTTAGAATCATATAGAGTGACAGAGCTGGCCAACACCATGGCTACCCTCTGGTCCAACTCATCCCACCTGTCCATTCTTCTTCCAATGAAGACATCTAGAGTCTCCTGCAGCCATGGTGCCAGGGCCAGTAGGCAATTGTGTGTGATCTCTTGGCTGGCCCTAAGCACGAGGCATCTTAGAAGCCAGGCTAGACAAGCCTTCCCATGGTTCCTTATGGACTGGGGCTTCCAAGTGGACTCTCTTGGATCAGAGGGTCAGGCCTACTCATCACTTGGCCAACTGAGTAGAACCCAGGCTTCTGGGAGGCAAGTCAAGGCAGCCCACAGCATCTTGTATTTGCGTGCTCACTGGCATCTCCTCGAGGAAGTTGTAGGTGGCGGGTGATGTGTCTTAGGTGGGACTGGTCCAGAAGAGACAGGGTCTAGGAGTCTCAGAGCTCACTGGCTCTAACAAGCAGAAACCCGGAGGGTCCTTTGGAGAAACCCTTTCCAGAGTCTCTTTTGAACTACAGGCCTGGGCAGGCTTGGTAGAGTCAAGACATCAGAGGGAAAGCTGGAAACTGGGGAACCTGGTCTCTGACAAGCCACTGTAGAAACAGCCCTGTGAAGGGGGCCTGTCCCTCCATAGCGGTCCATGCTGTAGACAGCTGCTGTTCACAGACTTCCTCATTTCAAGAGATTTGGCCCAACAGAGCTGAGCAGGCCCTGCCTCTGGGATAGACCAAGACAGCCTAGCAGGAAATGTGATTCCTCTGGGTCAAGGGTCCTTTTCAGGACAGGCCTGGCTCACAACTGGAACAGCTCAGTTCTTCTCACTCCCCTCAGCACTGCCCCGGAACTTACCTCAGTCCCTTGATTTGTTAAACAGTTGGTGCCACACCTCCTGTCAGCCCCCAGCTTCCTCTGTCCTACCATGCCACCCTAGGAGGTTCTTCCTCAGCCTTAGCCAGTGCCCAGGACCTTGGTGACACTCTTTACATTTTAAAAAATGATCACACGAGCACTGTAAGCCTAGAGAATGGTGCTCCTGTGGTCTGAGCTCTGAGGAACCAACAGCATGTCAGTCAGACTTTCTGTTACTGAGACAGAATACTGGAGGAAAATGACATGCTGCAGGCTTCAGGGGTTCCACTGCGGTCCGCTGGCTTCATGGCCGTGGTCCTGAGATGAGGCTGAATGTCATGCGGCACTCACGTGCTAGAGCACAGAGGCTTATGGCAGACAGGACGCAAATGAGAGAGAGGAAAGGGCAAGGGACCAGATGCATCTTTCCAGGACATGTGCCCAGTGAGTGCTTCCTCCAAAGAGAGCCCACCTCCTCCTTTTTCACACTTCCAAGTGAGGACATCATGTTATCAATCCATCAAAGGATTTATCCACTGATTAGATGAGAGGCCTGAGAATCCAGTCACCCCCCACAACCCATCAGTGGTCAGCCAAGCTCCCAGCACATGAGCCTGGTGGGGGTTTGCCTATTCCAATTATAGCAGGCAGAAAGAAGGGGCATCCTTAGATGGGAGACAGGAAGACAGAGGAGAGGGCACTGTTTCAGGTAAAGGGGACCGTGAGTCAGTCTCTAACCTGGAGGATGCCCAGAATGAGGTGCCTTGCTTGTCCACTGCCTCTGCCCTGGCCATCTGCAGGAAACTTTGGTCTTAGGGTGACCACCTAGCTGAAGTATTCCTCCATTATGGAAGAATGCAAGGAAGGAAGAGAAAGACTAGTGAAATGGACCCTCTGTGAAGATGCCATGCAGAAGCTTGGAGGAGAAGCCATTACCCTAACTGATGGCCTCAAAGCAGAGACATGCCTGGCATCCTGTGGCACTTGCTTCATGTTGGGCAGTGTGCTGTGTAGTGATATTTTATTTGTGCTGAAATGTGATGATATTTTACTTGTATGTTAACAAATAAAGCTTGCCTGGAGATCAGAGGAAATAGCAAACCATTTTAAGTAAACACAAAAGTCAGGTAGTGTTAGCACATGCTCTTAATCCAATCACTTGGCAGGCAGGGTCTCTGTGTGTTCAAGGCCATACTAGGGAACAGAGTCAAGCGTGGTGACACATGCCTTTAATCCCAGTACCAACCATAGAGACTTGGAGGTCTGTACAGACAGGCAATGACAAGGAAGGGAGGTAGCTGGACTAAGAGCCAATGTGAGGGCAGAACAGCAAGGCAATAAAGGCATGGGTAGACAGGAAGTAGCACACTTTGGAAGCTGCGGCATGGTGTGGAAGGTTGGAAGGTTGGTGGTGGCTATTCCTATTTCCCTAATCTCTAAGGCTTTCACCCCTATATTTGGCTCTGTGTTTTTTATTTAATAAGACCATTTAGAAATTTGTCTACAGTGCTGGGCAGTGCACAGGTTGAGTCAGTCCTCATCATAGCTCTCCTTTACACAGATACTTTTGCTTCCTTCTTTTATAGACGCTGATATTAAAGTACAGAGCGGTTAAGTCACTTCCCCAAGGCTCTACCAGCAAACGGTAGTGCAAGATTTCACCAGGAGTGTAACCTATAGTCCACATGCACCTCATCATTGTTGCTCTCAGGAAACAGTATCCCAAAGTGAAGGCCCCAGAATCAAGCTCAGAAGGGAAGTTCCTCCTGTCCTCTTATGCCTACAAGGTGAATCACAGAAACCAGAATCTTTCTGTGAGCCCCTCGAGGTGCACAAGTGGCCAGGCCCCTCCCCTGAGAACCTCCAACCACAGGCTCCACCCACAGAACATTCTAACGGGCCATAACCACAACCTCCCCTCACCCATCCCCACCTCAAGTTCCAGGCAGTCAAGCTCCATCCTGTAGAGTAAAAAGCCCAAGATCAGGCCACAAAATCCCACCAATCCCTAAGCTCACACCAAGATCAGGCCACAAAAATCTCACCAATCCCAGGACACCCTGGAAAGCTCCACCCCCCCCCCCAAGAAACCCTTTATAAAGCCCGCCTGCTGCTCAGCTCTTGGTTGTTTCTCGCTGAAGCAGAGGCAGCTACCTTCCTGTGCTTTTTCCCAATAAATTTCTTGTGTGAGGCTTGTTGTATGGTGTGACTGGGTGGTAGTCCTTGGCTCCCAACTGCCAGGATACCTTTCCCTTCAGAGCTGGAACACTTGCACTGGGGCTACCTTTTCCCTCAGAGCCGTAACACTCACACTTTCCCCTTCAAGTCAGCCATGCCTTTCACTGGGAACAGAGAAACTCTGACAAACCTTGTATGGTCATGGGTCATATGACCTCCCTCCCAAATTCCCAGGAGGAAGGAATGCGGCTACCGGGGGACAAGAGAGATCCGAACAGGCAGGCCTTGCTAGGTTTCTTCCGTCCACAGCCTGTCACTGCCCCTTTTGAGCAATTAGTTCTGTGCTTCATTTAACCTAAGCACAAGACAGCTAGTGCTGCCATTTAGGTATAGACTACTCCCCCCTCCCCCACCACCAAGGTCGTGTGCTCAAGGCTTAGTCCCCAGTTTGGCACTGCTGGGAGATAGTGGGAGCTTTTAGGGGGCAGGGGCCTCTTAGATGGTCTTTAGGTGATGAAAGAAAATAGACATTTTGTCTCTCTTTTATTCTCTGTCCATGAGGTGAGGAGTTTTGTTCGGCTATGTGCCTTCCATGATGTACCGCCTTACCACAGGCCCAAAGCAACAGGTCCAATCAGTTATGGACTGAAACTTCTAAAACTGTGATCTGAAATAAACCTTTCTTCTTTAAACATTGGTAGTCTCGGGCATTTTATAATAGTGAAGAGCTGATTAATACAGAGCACTCACCTTGGATCTTTGACTGTTCAATCTGAAGGCTGGTGGGTTACATACAACTATAATAAAATGAATTTGTGACACTTTGCTCTGTTCACCTGTCTTTCATTTTAGGGGTGTAGTCACGAGCCTTTGGAACAGGGAGGGAAGGAAGGCATCATCCCTTTCTCACCCTTGTACCCCTAAACCGGACTTCTCTCCAGTTCAGCAGCCGGTTGCTGGGCCTTTGGGAATGTTAAAGTAGAGGTTTTTCACATAGATGCTTGGTTAAATTCTACTCCAGTCTGGGCCCTGAAGATAAAAAGATAACTAAAGCCTAGTGGTGGTGACACACGCCTTTAATCCCAGCACTCGGGAGGCAGAAGCAGGCAGATCTCTGTGAGACCAGCCTGGTCTACAGAGTGAGTTCCAGGACAGCCAGAGCTACACAGAGAAACCCTGTCTTGAAAAACAAAACAAAAAAATTAAAACTCCTGTAGGATACTCCTAAACTAGAGGACAGTGTAGCAACTGGGATTAGCCTTGATGCTCTAAGGTAGCAGTTCTCAACCTGTGGGTTACAACCCCTTTGGTAAACCTCTATCTCCTAAAATATTTACATTAGGATTCATAAGAGTAGCAAAACCACATTTATGAAGTAGCAATAAAATAATTTTGTGGTTGGGGGTCACCACAACATGAGGAACTGTATTAAAGGATCGCAGCATTAGGAAGGTTAGAACTGTTCTAAAGTGCCCTGCATTGTTTCAGCTGTATAAACTCAGACACAGGGAGTCATGAGTGGACAGGAACTCAGTCGAAGCCAGGAAGGTACTGATCGAAGCCTGAAAAAAAGTCCATTTGATTGCTTGGATAGCCTGGGAAAGGGTTCAGCACGAACCAGTGTATGTGAAGGAAGAGACTCCGGCCCAGTGGAGGAATGACAGCTCCACCGTGTGGCTGGGGAAGGTGTCATTGGCACACATTGGCATTGGTAGCCACTGAAATTTCCGAGTTCTTGTGTCCCGTAACAACAACAAAAAAATCACTCACTACAAGTGGGTAGTAGCACAGACAGACAGCTTATTGAGAAAGAATATTCTAAGAGAGGAAGCACACCAGAGTGCTAGAAGCTCATTGGCCTCATGCCTAGAGGGCTGTGGTGTTTTTTCTAAGATTTATCTTTATTTGTGTGTCTGCGTAAATGTGTCCCACATGTGTGTGGGAACCATGGAAGCCAGAAAAGGGCGTCAGATCCCCTGGAGCTACAGTTACAGGTGACTGTGAGCCGCCCGGTGTGGATGCTGGGAACCCAACTTGGTCCTCTGGAAGAGCAGGAAGTGCTCTTCACAGCTGAGCCCATCTCTCCAGACTGGATTGCGGCTTTTACAGGGAGCCTAGATGGCATGGGCTTTCTTACACACTGCATGAGTCAGATTTTCTCCATACAGGATCTTCTGTTGTCTGAGGCCCTGATTGGGGAGCAGGGGGGCTTTGTCTTTGTAAATGTTCTCCTTCATGTGCTGATCTCACACCCTGACTCCAAGCTCCACCTTCCCCCTTAATTCTCTACTGCAAGTTTGGCCTTAGCTGTGAAGGATTTGAGATTAAAAAATGGCTCAGTGGTTAAGAGTACATACTGCTTTTGCCGAGGACCCAAGTTCAGTTCCCTCCACCCACATCCGGAGGTTGACAATCAGCTGTAACTCCAGCGCCAGGGAATCCAATGCCCTCTTCTAGATTCTGTGGGTACCTGCACTCACAAGTGCACAGAACCACATGCATATATATGCATACTTAAAATAAATCTTTTTTTTTATGGTACTGTAAGCCATTAAGTGGAAATGATATGATTGAAGGAGCCAGCACAGCAGAGAAGGGTCCTTCCCAGAGACCCTTCAGCAGGACAGCACAGCCAGACACACTACCTGACAGAGATGCCATCCATCAGTGGGGGAGGGATCCAGGGGAGGATGCAGGTGAAAGAGCTGCACGGAGGACAGAGAAGTCATCCAGTTGATGAAGGAGAGGCAGCGGGGGAGACAAGGAAGCCAGCAGGACTTGCAGACTTCTCAGCTGAGCAAATGGTGGTGTCGGGAGTCCATGGTGGTGTCAGGAGTCCATGGTGGTGTCAGGAGTCCATGGTGGCAGAGAAGGGGGGGATCTAGTGGTGCGATTTGCGCTTGACCCCAGGTTCAATTTCTGCCTTGCAGGACATGGACCACATTCTCCAAATGTGCCTCCTCCTCCATACCACTTTGGTCAGAATCAGAGGCATCAGGCATGCTTCTTCTTTTTTTTTTTTTTTTTTTTTTTTTTTTT
>CABHPH010158424.1:19331-33616 GCA_902168325.1 Peromyscus nudipes | reverse complement strand
CCCAGGCTGGCCTCGAACTCACAGAGATCCGCCTGTCTCTGCCTCCCGAGTGCTGGGATTAAAGGCGTGCGCCACCAACGCCCGGCAGGCATGCTTCTTAAAGGTGTCAATTCCCACTGTCCACTCAGAATCTCAAGGAATAAAAAGTGAAGCCCAGGAATTAGGAAGATCCTCGGTATTAAGTGAGTTTTCTGTCCTGCTATTTATTCCTCTTAACATTGATGCAGGAAACATAGGAAAAAGAACAGAGTCAGAGAGAAGATACTGTTTGATTTTAGAGGTATTTGCAGATTTATCATAGGCAATTTGATGTGAAAAGCTAGACCGTGAAAAGCTGCTTTGGCTGGGGCAGACAGAACTGTGAGAATATACGTAGAGGGATAATTTCTAATTGTATGTAATTTTTCTTTTGTCTTCTTCAGTATACGACCTTTACACATAGGCTGCCCTAAGAGCCAAACATCTGGGAAGAGTTTGGGATTAACTACAGGAGAATTGCTTAGTAAAAGGCCAAGTTGATGTTCACTTTTGACATTTAAAAATGAGTCGGCAATACTTTCTAGGCCGCACTATTACCCTGAGAGATAATTCACTAAACTCCTTTGCCTTTCTGTCTCTCTATTGTTCAAGAAAACCAGGGCCCTTTTCTGTCTTTAAGGCTGAAGTGAGACCTGGAAGAGGTAATTGTGGCACAAGGGGCGTCAATGTGCAAACACAATTCAAAGGGGATAGGAGACAGTTTATTCTGGAGTCAGGTGTGAGTGACCACAACCCCAGAGCACAGATTTAGGATACTCCTAAATTCAATGTTCCAATGTGGTAACACTTCAATGAAGTCTTTTGTTTGTTTGTTTGTTTTTTGTTTTTTCCGAGACAGGGTTTCTCTGTGTAGCTTTGCGTCTTTTCCTGAAACTCACTCTGTAGCCCAGGCTGGCCTCGAACTCACAGAGATCTGACTGGCTCTGCCTCCCAAGTGCTGGGATTAAAGGTGTGTGCCACCGCCGCCTGGCTCAATGAAGTCTTTATGGTACTTTTTAAATGCACTGGTGGAAACGTGAGGAAGGTGGGTTGAAGCAAAGGGGGAGGAAATGTCTAGTATGGGCCCCGGATGCTGTCTGCTTACACTGTTAGCCTTTCGGCTGGTGGAAGCATTCCTGTTGTACCTGTTGTTATCTGTTGGTCACACGGATGTTAGGGTAGACACAAGGTGGCTATGATAGCAGCTAAAGGCGGCCCCAGATAAACTGTGATTGCGTTCTGGACCTATAGCATCCCATCCTCTCCCACAATCACCGAGTCGGTTAATGAACCTTGCGGAGCATTCTATGGAAGGTGGGGGTCTTTTTAAGGGGGCAAAGACAGAAAGGGAAATTGGAGGATGTTAGTGGCACTCAAGATGGGGCTCCATCAACCAAGAACCTCACTTGGCCCACAACAGCCTTGCTGAGTCCAGGCTAGACATATACAGGTTCAAGGACAAGGGCTATAAAGCAACACAGTGAAGAGGCTGAAAAATCCCTTCAGTCTGGAGAGCAAGGAGGCCTTCCAGAGGACTCATCTATGATGTTCAATGCCAAGAGCCTCTTCCAGCAGGGCCAAGCTTTGCTGGCTGAAAAGACTGAACATTTGAATCTAAGAAAGATTCAGATAAAGAACTTTGAAAGTTATCCAACCTAATGAAACTCCACAAACTATAGGCCTCATTTAATTTAATTTAGAATTGAAATTTAACACATATGGATGTTTTATTTGTATGTATGTCTGTGTACCACATGCATGGCTGATGCCTGTGGAGCTCAGAAGAGGGTATTGGATCCCCTGGGCCCAGAGTTACAGGTGGTTGTGAGTCACATGTAGGTGATGGGAATTGAACCCAGGTCCTCTGGAAGAGCAGCTAATGTTCTTAACTGTGGAACTCTCTCTCCAGCTCCCTTATGTAAAATTTTCCTTCTAATACTATATATATTATATATATATATATAATATATATAATATATTTAATATATATATATATATATGTATGTATGGTATAGCCCTTTGAGTTTCATGGAGGATCTGCTGTGGTAAGAGTAGAAGACGTGGGGGGATATTTTGACTTAGCAAGGGAATGTAGGTGGTGGGGCGGGGAGCAAAATGCAAGAAGCAGGAGCTGCAGGAGAGAGACTGGAGATGTGGTTGGGGAAGCAGGAGACAGGTTTAGGAAAACAACAACAACACCACAATTCCATGCTGCAAGAGAAAGGGATGAGAAAGGTGGGACAAGAGCCTTTTGATTGACAGCTATGGGGCCTGGGCTCCCCTTGCCCTACCTTTCATAAATGGGTGGGATGTTACTGATGCAGTAGATTAAACGCTGTCACCCTGAAGTAAGACCAACGTAACTCTATAAATGAAGGTCAAAGGGAGGCTGGGGTCACCCTAGGGATAATTTCTGAAGCTTTGTCAGTATAATTTCTCGTTGATACAAGTTTATCAATAAATTTCTACTCGTTGACCAAAAAATCATGCTCAAAACAGTGACAATTTAAAAAAAAAACTTTCATTTTCCACAGCCCTGGATCTAATACTTTTGTGATTTTTATGTGGTTGTGATAGATATATGTTGTGTTATATTTTATTTTCTGAAACCAGCCACAACCCACCAGTCCTGCATGCTCTTCTGGGAGCCTGGGAGCCTGCCACTCTTCCTGGAGTGGGATTGCTTTTCCTTCACCTTGAGCACCAGATGGGACGTTTTTCACTGGAGAGAGGTGGAAGTGAGGCTGTACAATTGTCAAGATTGGGTTACACTAGCTAAATCAGTTTCTGCCTGGCTCTCTTAGAGACTTCTGCCCTTGGAGCCCAGCCATGATGACCTGAGAAAGCCCTAGCCACTTAGAGTCCCCTAGCCAACAATCAGCCAAGGTCTCAGCTGAGACCGGTGCCACAAACAGGTGAGGGAACAGGCCCGAGATAAAGCTTCCAGTGATTCTGGCCTTAGCTAAGTCCAGCTCCACAGTCCCAGACAAGCCTATCACAGGTTTACTCTGTTGGAATTCCTGACCTGTGGTAAGTGTCTGCTTCATGCTACCAAATTTTAAGATAATTTCTTAAACAGCCACAGTAGCTGGAGCACACACAGGGTTTTGTTTTCATAACTTTTGCATTGATTAGCATAAACATTTTCTCATGTTGCTGGATAGTCAACATAATGTCTCAATTGGGTAACAAAATATTTTGAGTTGATGTAGCGTGTTTATTTAAATATTGTGCTATTCTTGGCTATTTAGAAGACTTCTCATCTCTTACTATTTAACTGCTGATATAAAAAAGTTGTGTGTAGAGATGTTTCTCTTTTACTGGATTGCTTCCCTGGGACAAATTCCCAGAAGTAGAATTACATTTGGGTATGAACATTTGCATGGCATCCCAAATGGAGCACCAAATCACTTATAAATACACCAATAGATTCTGCCATCAATTATGCTTGGCAATACCATTACATAAAATCATTCAAATTTGTTTTGAAGTAAAGTGTATGCACACACACACACACACAAATATGACCGCATTAATGACACACCTTTAAAACACTGTCACTAGTGTTAGATACCACCATCGATGTTGCTAATTTAAACAACAGAAATTGTATTTTATCATTGTTTATAAAGGAGATTTATTTTTTATCTTAGAAATTGTTTCCCACCCTATCTGAAGTGTCTGCATGTATTCTATACCTAATAATGCATTTTTCAGAACCCTTAAAAATCATTGTTTTTAGCCAGACATGATGGCACATGCCTTTAATACCAGTACTTGGTAGTCAGAGGTAGGCAGATTTCTTTGAGTTCAAGGCTAGCCTGGTCTATATAGTGAGACCCAGTCTAAAACAAACAAACAAACAAACAAACAAACAAATAAACTATTTTTTAAAAGCTACAAGTCACAATCAATTAAATAGACTATGAGAATGCATTACCTTCTAATTAGTAACTGTGAAATGGATTAAGTGCCTCCTGACTAGTATTACAAAGAAAATTAGTATAGTATAACATGAACATACCAGAGCCTTAAATACTCAATAAGTTGTATGTGTGTGTGTCTGTGTGTGTGTGTGTCTGTGTGTGTGTGTGTCTGTGTGTGTGTGTGACTGGAGAGATACTTCTTCAGTTAAGAGCATTTGCTGCTCTTCCAGAGGACCTGAGTTCAGTTCCCAGCACCCACACTGGGCAGCTCACAACTGCCTGTAACTCCTGTTCCAGGGGAAAGGAGTGCCCTGGCCTCCATGGGCACACACGTTTACATGTGTAGACTGACATGCAGAATCACACCGACATATGATTTAAAACAGTAAAAAAAAAAAATTTAAAAGTAAAACTATTCTTTCTTTGCGTGGGGGGGGGAGGGGGTGGGGACTGGGGGTTCAAGACAGGGTTTCTCTATGTAACAGCCCAACAGCCCTGGTTGTCCTGGAACTCACTCTGTAGACCAGGCTGGCCTTAAAATCACAGAGATCCTCCTGCCTCTGCCTCCCCAGTGCTGGCATTAAAGGCATGTGCCACCACCGCCCAGCAAGAAAAAAATATTCTTAGTGCAACAAAAATATTTTTAAAGTACCAGCTTTAGGCTGGCAAGATGGTTCCATGGGTAGAGGCACTTGCCACTAAACTTGACAACCTGAATTCAACCCCTGGACCCTCACGCTGGAAGGACAGCACTGACTCTTGCAAGTTGTACACACACAACACACACACACACACACACACACACACACGTTTTTAAAAGATTTAAAATATCAGCTCTGTAACTCATATTTATTACCCTCCTTTTCATTTTTAAAAATATTATGACTTCTATTTTATTTTTCCAAGATGGCTTTTCTTCTTTCCTTATGAAACCATCTCTTCACATGGGCTCTGATGGAGGTCGTGGTGCAGCACCAGCAGGTCTAAATCGTGGTGGGGTGTTCAGTCCTTCCGGGTTTCACTAGATCAGTTCCTGACTACCTTGCTGTGAACAGCACAGCTCATGCAGTAAGGCAGCTTGACGCAGAGTCTGGGGAGCATGTAGGCATCGAAGACATTTGCTTCAGATTACGTCCAGAAGCCTCTACAATGTTCCAAATGACGAACTTCTTAATGACCTTGTCCTTGGGCATGCACTAGACACGTTTTGTGCCATGAATTGGCTGCACGTGGCTGTGGCCCCTTTTGACACTACTATTGTTACTTCTCTTTTTGGTCATCTTGGAGCCAAGGTCCAAAAGCCCCCCTTTTTTATTTTGATGTAAATATTCCCCAGCCTGTGACTTCCCTTTTTATATTGAATTATCTCTTTTTTGCACTGTTTCAATTTTTCATGAAGTCAAGCCCAGCCATCCCTTCTAATGTCTTATTTCCGTTGAAAACAGAAATTCATCTTGTTTCTGCAAAGGTGATAAATGATCTAGCCTATGTTTTGTCAACTCAGTTCTTACCAACGCGGTCTTTCAACATTCTCTCACTACCCCTTCAACTGGAAATTCACATCAGCTCAGCAAAATGCAAACGAAGAGCTGAGGCACAAATGTTATTACACAGCCGGTGAATGGAGAGCCGGTGAGGCTCGTGAGAGCATGCGTCCCAGGCCGCCCTTCCAGTCCTCAGCTTCTGTGGCGTCAGCAAAATGGTCCGCGGTGCAAATGCTGAGTAAGCAAATATTGCAATAACCAGAGATGACTACAGCAAAAGCTGGGGAGGAAGCAATGTTGTAAATCTCAGGCCCCATAGAAACACTCAGAACCAGACACGAGAGTTGAGTTCTGGAACAAAATCATCACAGCAGAGGTGCTGATAGGATAATGACCATCGGACAATTTTTGTTTACCGAAGAAAAGTTCATTACTCCTCTCCATCACCTGTGGGGTCTGCCATTATTCTCATTTCACCGATGAGAAAATTGCAGGGCAAAAGGCCTTGTGACTTGTCCCAGGTCAACAAGCTAACAGGTGTCTGGAATTTGAACCTGAGCCCACGGTCTTCGTTACTGGCTTCAGTGCCTCTCCCATGGGAACCAAGGGCAGGTGAAGGGAGATCGCAGATTCCTGGGGACAGAGTGGCTTACAGTGAGGGGCTCTTAAACAGATGTTTGGATTGCTCTGTGGGAACCTTTCCCAGTGCCTCTTCCACTCTGTTGGGTTTCTGTCCGTGAACTGGACCCAGTCATCTGGACTGAAGACAGCCCCCACTGAGGTGAAGACTGAGGTTTGTGTCCCATCCAGATCATGACAATCCCTAGCATGAAGTAGTCTCAAGAGCACAGTAGAGATGGTGGATCAGGTCTGCAGCTGGGCATATGACCTGTACCCAGTTTGGCCTCTTTCTCACTTGTGAAGAGGGGCCAATCCTACTCTGGGACTCCTGGGGTCATTGTGAGACACAGCTGACCCATAGCGAGTGGTATTCTAGTACCTGCCAGTCTATGCTATGGTCATTTCTTCTGAATTGATGTTTCCAACCTAGATTTGATACTGTGCTTGGATTCTAAGAGGCAGGGTAGCTCAACAGCTGCATATTCAGATGGGGTGAGGTTTTACTTTGGTCCTTATGGGTCACCTTTGATCTCCTGGTATTTTCTATGTGCTTCTTCAATTTCAGAACACATGCTAGCTGATTGGGATGGCCAGGAGTCCCTGTTCATTCCTGCTATCCCAGCATAATTATTGTTGGTGCCCTCTTTTCATAGTTATTCATAGTTAAAAATGCCCTCACTGCAAACATAAGCCATGTGGCCAGTCTATTTGGAGAGCAACAACCCTCCCACCTGTGTTACTGCTGTATTACGGGAGCTTTGCCAGAGGCCCACAGCTTCAGAGAACATTGGTTTTTGTAGGGGTCCGAGGAAACGCTGAAGGAGACCTCAGATTCAAATAGTCTGTAAAAGCAAAGAGTGTTTATTAATATTCCAGCACACGGGGGGGGGGGGGGGGTGACACCTGTACGAAACGGCAAAGACCCCAAGAGGAGCGTGCAGGCTCCTTTTAAGCACAGCTAAGGGGCGTTTCAGCGACAGTTAAGTCACCGCATACATAATTGGTTAAGCAAGCAGCAGTTACACTAGTATACTTTTAATTGGCTGAGGTTTAGTCCTATCATTTTTGGACATACTGGCACAAGCTTGAGCAAGTCCAGACATGACTCAGAAGGGGCTGCAGGATTTGTCATTGAGACATTGTGAGGCTGACTTTAGAAATTGTATTTGTTCTCTCCCTCGACCCTGAATGCAAGCACAATGTGGATAAATGGCCCTTTGTTGAGAGAGACACTTGTTTAGCCCTTCTCACAGAACTGAAATCTAAATTCAGTTATGAGAGTGGAAGAGTTTAACCCCTTCAGTTTTGGTATTGTTTTTTATTGTGAGGGCTTTCTTTTAATAATCCAAGGAATCCTATGGAGACCTTCTAAGAATAATTTTTGTTGTTGTTTTGTTTTTTGAGACAGGGTCTCTTTCCCAGTAGCCCTGGCTGTCCAGGAACTCACTTTGTAGACCAGACTGGCCTTGAATTCACAGAGACTGGCCAGCCTCTGCCTCCTGAGTGCTGGGATTAAAGGCATGCACCATGACCACCTAGCCAAGAATAATATTTTAAGTGCATAAAATTAAAAGCACACAGTTATGAAGGAATTAGATCATTTTGAAAGTCTGCTATCAAAATATTGAGATAAATTCATAGGGTAGTAATAAATATGTTTTTATTAAGGATCAAATAACAGGTCTGGTGACAAGCTTAATAACTATTGTCATTTCAAAATAGTGATGGACATCAGTGACACTTCAAGGAATTTGTAACAGCAGCACACATGAAAACAACTGGGATATTCTCTCTCTCTCTCTCTCTCTCTCTCTCTCTCTCTCTCTCTCTCTCTCCATCCCTCCTTCCCTTCCTCCCTCCCTCCCTCCCTCCCTCCCTCCCTCCCTCTCTCATGCGGTTGCTTTTATTATCAAGGA
The DNA here is from genome assembly GCA_902168325.1 of Peromyscus nudipes. Lineage (NCBI taxonomy): Eukaryota > Metazoa > Chordata > Mammalia > Rodentia > Cricetidae > Peromyscus > Peromyscus nudipes. Next base: position 25,651 of record CABHPH010158424.1, on the reverse strand, counting down.
TGGTGTGGCCAAAAGGTAAAGGTATTACAAAACAGAATCGTTTTGGTAAAATCTGCTCTCATCCCTTGTATTAGTTACTTCTCTGCTGCTATGATAAAACACTGTGACCAAAAGCACATGATCAATAAACACACAGAAGGAGTTTGTTACAGTTCTTGAAGGATAAGAATCATGGCGGGAAGGCATGGAGCCAAGCAGCAGTCATGGCCCCAGGAACAGGAAGCAGAGAGTTCACATCTTGAATCACAAGCATATGCAGAGAGAGTAAACTGAAATAGGGCAAGTCTACAGACTCTCTGAGCCCACCCCAGTGACACACTTCCTCCAGCAAGGCTACAGCTCCTAAACCTCCCCAAACAGCGCCACCAACTGGGGACCAAGTGTTCGAATGCCTGAGCCTATGGAGGGCAATTGTCATTTAAACCACCACATTCTTCTAAACATGTGAACTCGCCAGCAAGGGGGATAGTCGAGCATGAATGATGCCATAGGAGAGGGAGTTTGTTTGATAAGTCAAATGCGCCCAGCAAAAGGGGTGGTTACAGATGAACATTTCTGTGAGCCTCAGTTTTCCTTTTTGGAGATGGGTGAACTCAGACCACAGCTGAAATTTCAGTGGATCTGATCTAAACCCAAATGGGAATCCCCTAACCAGTGGTGGGAATTTGGATCCAAGGAAGGGTCTTAGAGAAAGCACTCAGAGGCTTATGGGGTGGGGTGAAAAGTAGAAACTCCAGTAGAGGCGGGAACTCAGAAAGGAGGGGGGACCCCAGGAGTAGAACAAAGAGCCTAGTGAAGAGGAGGGGACCATCAGAACCACAGTAGTATGTAAAGTTGGCAAGAGAAAAAGACAACAGCAGACACACATTGGAGGGGGTGACCTGAGCAGCTCTGAAGAGGCGGGACATAAATAGAAGAGTTAGTGACGTAAATACCCAGAGAGGGAGTTCCCAGAAGATTTCAGGTTTTTATCTTACAAGATGCCTCAGGAATGCCCCAGAGAGTAAAGATAATGTAATAGGGTTGTTACCAGCTGTGACTTCATTAGTGAAAAGGTCACATGGTCATTGCTCTTAATTTTTCATGTTCACAGTCAACTCTCATTTTCCTCCATCTAGTGTTGACAGCTTTGTTGAATTCTGACTGGTTTCAAAACCACTGCATGAGCATCAGGCAAGCAGAAGGGAGGCCAACTGCACAGGAATCAAAGGAAAAGGGGCTAAAATGGTCATGTATTTGGTTCTGGACACAAGAAATGAAGCGGGGGATGATGTATGGGGTCATTAGCGTGTGGACTGATGGGAATGGCAAGGCATGATTAGCCTGACATACGTCTGTCAGGGGTATCCCTTGCAACATACACCCTGTACAGATCATAGATTTCCATGAATGACTTTTGCAATGGTAGTACTGGGAAGGATCTCTGCCCTGTAAGATGTGAAACTTTCTCAGTCCCTCAACCACTAAAAGAGAAGTGTTGATCCATGGTTAGCCAGCAGAGGGAGGCACACTCCATGCTATAAGCTTAGGAGGCTAGGAAGTGGGGTGCAGGAATGGACACATCCTTTGATTTACATAGCCTGAACAGGAGGAACACAGCTCCCTTCTGCCTCTGTTTGCTTGAGCTTATAGCCTTCCAAAGGGCACCCAACCCTGGCACTTGAGTTAAGGCCAATTAGAGCAGAGAGGCATTGTCAGGTGAGTTCTGATAAAACAGGCTGGACAGGGAGGAGACAGGAACCAGCAAGCTATGTACTCTACCCTATCCAAGAGGAATTTCACCCTGTAAGTGGGGAGAGTAGATGCGGGGTCAAGGAAACTTCAGTGGCATGTAGTGGAGGCCATGTATTTCTTCTCTAAGCCCATCACGTTCTCTAATTCTTCACCGGCCTTCTTGTTAGCAGGAATTCACCTCCCTGCCATGTAGTCCTGGGGTTCATCACGGATCAATCATACTGTAGGAATCCTCTCCTGTCCTCCATCACCATCAAGCAATTACTGCCTGTAGGCAATAGTCTGCAAAGGTTTTGAACTAGCTCTCTACAGGCACACACAGAGAGAAGCTTCTACTGTAAGGTAGAAAGGTAAGAAGTTAGAGACACTGAGAGCTCAGCCTGTCTCTTCTACCTTTCTCCAGAGCAATCCAGGAAGTGAGATGCAATTAAACAAGGTATAGGAACATTGTGCATGAAATAGGCAAGCTAATCATCTTTTGTAGACTTTCTAAAGTAAAGTGCTGCCATCTTCCAAGTAATTCTGAAGAATCAGTCCTAGATCTGTCTGCTAGAGATAGTAATCCTTTTCTATGGCCCTTAGCAAGCAGAAGAAAGCTGGCCACAGAACTAGGCCTCCAATATGCAACACCTACTGAATATCACCCAAGTGCAGGAGGGAAGCAGAGAATCCCAAGACATTCAACTTTGCTCTTCATGGAAGAGTTTTTTCTCTTTTTCCTTAAACTCTTTTTAAGAATCAGAACCTGAGCCCAAGAAGATGGCTCAGTGAGTAAAGGTGCCTGCCTCCAAGCCCGATGACCTGAGTTCAATTCCCAGGATCCACACTGTCAAAGATGAGAAGCAGAATTGATGCTCACAAGTTGTCTTCTGAGCACCACACACTTGCTGTATCATATATGCCTGAACACACACACACACACACACACACACACACACACACACACACATCCCTACCAAATAAAATAAATAATAAAGAATCAGAGCTGGGTGTGATAGTGCACACCTTTAATTACAGCATTCAGGAGGCAGAGACAGGTGAGTCTCTGTGAGTTCAAAGCCAGTCTGGTCTACATAGTGAGTTCTTGACTGTTAGGGTTACATAGAGAACCCTGACAAAAAAACCTGTCTCAAAAAGTCAAACCAAACTGAAAGAATCAGAGCTCCTTTTCAAATAAGATGGTGTGGAATTAAACAAAGTAATCAAGAAGGACTTTGTCTGGTTGAGGTGGGGATGGGAGGGGAACAGAAAACCCACATCCCATTTTCCTTATTCTCCCTGAGTCCAGAGAAGAGACCTTAGGCTTCCTTGTGGGTCCCCACTGGAAAATGAAACAGTGTGGTCTGTAGTCCAGACAGTACCACAGGTGATGATTGGAAGTGTCCAAAATCTTGGTCCAGACCAAGAGGACGGCAGTATAGGTGACTGTCTTAGTTTCTTTTCCTGTTGCTGTGACAACATATTCCAACTTAAAGAAGAAAGAGTTTAATATATGTAGCTCACAGTTCTGGGTTACAGTCTATGATGGGAGAACAGGAACTTGAAGCAGCTGGTCCCATACATCCACAGTCAGGAGGGACCAGTGAATGCTTGTATGCATGCCACCTGCTGCTCATCCTCTCTACACCTATACAGCCCAGGATCCCCTTCAGGGAATGGTGATGTGTACAGTGGGTGGGTCTTCCCACATCAATTAATAATCAAGAAAATCCCATATACACATACCCAGAAGCCTATCTCCTGGGTGATTCTAGCTTCAGTCAAGTTTACAGTTAACTCTACCTGTAGCAGTGACCTATAGAAAAAGAATACTGTACTAAAGCTAATAGGCTAAGCTCCGGTCTTAACTGTAACCACTCAGACCAGCTGGCTGCGTTTGACATAGTCATTTAACCTCTCCTCTACAGAGCCTCAGACCACTGAGAACTTTTACAAAGACCAGCATTTCCAGTCCAAACCTGTTGAGCCATGCTACCTGGGGTGTGGGGGGAGCCACCTGTTTCTCTTGGGGGTTCAGGTCCAGGAAGCCACTGCCAGAGGCCCATATGGACTACACAGTGAAGTGGGCTTGCAGCCACCCTCTGCTCTGTTTCTGACTTCATGCTGTGCTCCTGCCCCAGGACCTCTCCACTGTACGGAACTGTACTGGCCCCCATGCCTCCTCTCCTATGGGAACCAAGGACAGCTGCGGGTCTACTCTTTTCCTGTGGTCAGGATCCCACTCTTTGACCCCTTTTGACTTATACTCCAAATTCATCCAAACTTGTCTGACCTCTGGGCAGGGCCCCAAGGTTGGCCTTCCATTTCCTGTGTTCCAACTACCTGCAAGATCGGGGCCCTGATAGTTCAAAATCTGTTGCTTCATCTCTGACCATCTCTCTCACATCTGCACACCACTGGAATGACTTCTACCTTATGGAAAACCATGCTTCTCGCTCACGAATGAGCAAACTAAGAAGAGCCAGAGAGAAAATCAGTTTAAAAAGATAATTCTGTTCAAAGGGCTTGCTTGCTTTCTTCCTGCTTGGTCACATGTAGCTGGCCACTCCAAAGTCTCTCTGTCAAGAGTTAGAGAACAGCAATCATCATAATAATAGGTCGGTGTGATCCAGGGGAAAGGACACCCATCAGGAGGTGGCATTGTTGACAAGCTGTGAGATCTTCAGCATGTCACTGGGTTTCCCCTGGCTAAGTCCATCTGTAAAGTGAGACTTATGATATGGAAATTTCAAAAGACTGGTGTGAGGACCAACGAAATGTAGCAAAAGTTCATTTTTATCATTAAAAATGGGCTATGGATCTGAACATAGAATTCTCAATAGAAAAAATAAAAATAGCCAAGAAATGTCTTTGAAAGTGTTCAACATCCTTAGCAGTTAGGAAAATTCAAATAAAAAAATGCTTTGAGGTTTCATCTTACTCCAGTCAGAATAGCTGAGATCAAGGACACAACTCCCAAGCACTGGCAGTGTCAGGAAAGGGAGCCCCTCCTTCACTGTGGCGGGATTGCAGACAGGTGCAGCCTCTATAGAACACTGTGGAGAATTCTCAACAAGCTCAAAGTTTTCCTGCTACAGAGACACTTGCTCAGCCATGTTCATTACCACTCTATTCACAGGAGCTGGGAAGTGGAAACAACCTAAATAGCGTTCAACTAATGAATAATGTGCTACATATATACAATGGAATTCTATTGGTAAAGAAAAGGGAAATTTGCAGGACATAGATGGAACCAGAGAATATTGTGCTGAGTAAGGTAACCCCCACCCTGCCCCCAGAAAAAAACACCACATGTTCTCTCTCATTTGGTTCCTAGCTCTGAATCTTTAGATTTGGATATATAACCTGAAGTAATTGCAGCAGACAGAAAAATAGAAAGGGACCATGGGGGCAAGGGAGCGAGTGAGTTCTAGAGAAGGGCATAGTAGGATAGGAGGTGCCGTGAAGGGGGCAGGGATGGGAAAAATGAGGAGAGGACTTTACCTGGGAAGGGGGAAGGGGGGGTAATATAGTCAGGGAGGAAGAAGGGACAAATAACATGAAAGACGTTTGAAAAAACAGAAACATCTTACAAGCTTCCTTTAAAATACATTAGATAGCTGGGCAGTGGTGGTGTATGCCTCTAATCCCAGCACTCGGGAGGCAGAGGCAGGTGGAGCTCTGTGAGGTCCAGGCCAGCCTGGTCTACAGAGCAAATTCCAGGACAGTCAGGGATACACAGAGAAACCCTGTCTCAAAAAATTAAATAAAATAAAAATTAAGATGCATTAGATGATTAGATGTTAGATAGATAGATGATTAGATGATACATAGATAAATAGATAGATGATAGATAGATAGATAGATTAAATAGTTATGCCATATAGGGTGCTTACCCCAAGACCCACAGACTAATGAAATCCCCATGCCAGCTTAGGAAATCTCCCTTTGAGTTGTTGGTTGGGAGAGCCCTGTGACTCTCAAAACAGTACAGGCTATTGCTGTTGCCCTTGGTCCCTGAGGGTTCATTATAAAGTATACATACACTAGTATAGATTATCTGTATAACGTTTTAGAAATAAGCAGCTGGAGAGGTGGCTCAGTAGGTAAAGAGCTTGTTGTGCAAATATAAGGACTGGATTCAGATCCCCAGAACCCGTGTAAAAAGTGAGACCTAGCAGTACATCTGTGCAACCCCAGTGCTGGAGGGCAAGTGTGTGGGTGGAGACAGGCAGACCCTGGAGCTTGCTGCTGACCTGTCTAGCCGAATCAATGAATTTTGGGTTCCCAAGAACCCTGTCTCAAAAAATAATGTGGAGAATATCCAAAGAAAACACCAGATGTCAATTTCTGTCTGTGCACACACACACACACACACACACACACACACACACACACACACACACACACCACATGAATGCTTATATACACCACACACACACTAGAATAAAATTAAAATAATGAAGATTGAAAATAAGCATGCATGTTCTCAGGACCCAGGCTGAGAAATCAATAGTACCTCAGAGGACTGTTATACATACCTCCCTCATATCAAGACTGAGCATGGATGTTAAATTGTTCCCTTGTTCTTCCATATAGTTTTAAGA
>CABHPH010158424.1:1511-19231 GCA_902168325.1 Peromyscus nudipes | reverse complement strand
GCACAAAGTGAGGCTATACTATCAGAGAGTGATGTTGATAACAACATAGATGCCCTTTACCGTGTTAGACATGCTTTCCTTTTCCTTATTTACCAAAAGATTTTTATCATAAAATCATTTGAATTTTATCTGATATCTTTCTCTAATATATATATTCTCTAATATATGTGTATATATTTGTTATATATATATAAAATTTGTCTAGCTGGAGAATTGTATTACTTTGCAGCACTAAACCAACAGTGAATATCTGAGATAAAATCACGTTATTCATTTTATACATTATCTAATATTGTTAACTATATTTTGTTCAAGATGTTTGTCTTTGATGAGATTAGTCTGTGATTTTTTTCCCTTTCTTGAAGTGTTCCACTCAGATTTTAGTATCAAAGATGTGTTGCTGTATAAAATGGGTTTGAAAACCTTCCCTCTTATTCTGTGCAGTGGTTAGTTCTAACTGTCCGCTTGACTCGGTCAAGAATTATCTAGAGTCTTAGTTGAGAAATAGTCTGGATAAGGTTGGCCTGTAGGCATGACAGTTGGGGGTTGTCTTGATTGTTAATTGGTGTGGGAAGCCCCAGCCCACTGTGGGCAGCACCATTCCCTAGGCAGGGGATCCTGACGTGTAGTAGTAGAGAAACAGAGCTGAGCAGCAAGCAAACAAGCAAGCATGTATGCACTTATTTCTCGTCTGCTTGATTATGGAAGTAATGTGACTGGCTGGTTGAAGTTTGTGGCTTGACTTACCCACAATGATACAATGTTGGACTGTATCCTGAAACTGAAAACATCCCTTTCTTCTCTAAGTTCTTTTCTGTTAGAATATCTTATAACAGCAACAGAAATGAAAGTAGAACAGTTTTCTGAAAGAACTTGCATAAGATTGTCATTGCCTATACCTGAAATGTTACATACTCTAAAAGGCCATTGATTATAGAATCTTGAGGGATGCTGGAGATTAAACCCAGGGCCTTGCATATGCTAGGTAAATGCTGTACCACTGAGCTATGTCCTTTACCTAGCTCTTTAATTTATGGAAAGATTTTAAAGCAACCATTCGATTTCTTTCATGGGTATGACACTATGAGTGTCCCTAACCCATTGTCTGCACAGCAAAGGTCTGACATTTCTTCAAAGATCATTTCTTCATATTTCTGCATGTATTTTCTACTTTATATTAGGAGGTAGTCAGAGGGGTTAGACTTAGCATAGGAGCCAGAAGGCTATCCAGAAATCCCCACTCCATCATTTTCCAGCCCTTTGACTTCGGGCTGGTGGTCTATCATGTACTGACCCCAGCAGCTTCATCTGCAAATGGGATAAAAACTTCATATCACAATTAGGGGGCTTAGTGAATATTAACATATGCCAAACTCATAAGTAATAAGTAGGCACCATCACTACTGTCAACTCTAATTCTTGACTTGATTGTATATTTGCTTGAAAATTTCCAAATGCATTTAGAGTGGTAGGGGACAGTTTCTGGATAATTTTGTTACAACTTTATAGGTTTGCATAAAGGTGGCCAGAGAATATGAATGTGATATCAGTTTTTGGCAATGTGTCAAGGCATTTTGGCCTAGCATAGTACTGATTTTCATAAATATGATATCTTTACATAGAAACGTGTCATCCAAGAATAAGGTTAGCAAAGATGCCATCTGACTCTGAGAATAATTTTATCTGCTTAATGTAAGGAATGTATGTGGCTACCCTAAAGCAGATGAGTGTTCAGAGCTTTTGCTCACAACAACCACATTCTAAGTATTTTTAAAGTTCTCTCTTATGAAACATCTTATTTTAGAATTTATGGAAATTTTGTGAAGGCAGCATAGCCAGTTAGTTGTCAAATACCTCACACCTACTTTCCTGTTATTAACACTGACTTGAGCTAACTTGTGAGCCAATATCGATGAGGTCATCAGCTGAGGTCTGTGTTGATTCTGATAGTTTTAGTTTTCATCTGATGCTCATTTCCTATCGGAGGCCTTGTCTGTATTTAGCCAACATGTCTCCTTAGGCTGTTCTCAGTTGTTGCTTATTTTGATGGCTTTGACAGCTTTGAAGAGAACTGGTCATGTGTTTTATAGAGTAGCCCTGCTGCTGTTTGTCTGGTTTTTTGTTTGTTTTTAATTGTCATTAGGGTTTTTGTTTGGAGGAAGAATAGACCGAGTGTTCTGGCTAGTTTTATGCCAATTTGACACGAGCTAGAGTCATCAGAGGAGGGGGCCTCAGTTCAGAAAATGCCTCCGTAAGATCAGGCTGTAGGCAGGACTACAGAGCATTTTCTTAATTAGTGATTGATGAAGGAGGGCCCAGCCCATTGTGAGTGGTGCCACCCTTGGGATGGTGGTCCTGGGTTCTATAAGAAAGCAGACTGAGCACACCATAAGGAGCAAGCCTGTAAGCAGCACTTTTCCATGGCTTCTGCATTAGCCCATTTCCAGATCCCTGCCCTGACTTCCTTCCGTGATGAACAGTGCTGTGGAAGCACAAGCCAAATAAACCCTCTCCTCCCCAAGTTGCTTTGGTCACGGTATTTCATCCCAGCAATGGAAACCCTGACTAGGACACTCAGTCTCATGCTATCAGATTAAGTTCATATCATCAACATGACCTGCCACTGTAGATGTCAACTTCAGTTACTTGTGATAATATTTTACATATGTGTAATCTACTATAATTTTTATTGTTTAGAGATTTGTTTTTATTACTTTAAATTATGTTTCTGTGTTTGGGTATGTGCACATGGCAGGTGCCCGTGGAAGTCAGAAGCATCAGATCTTCTGGAGCTGGAGTTACAGGCAGTTGAGAGCCACCTGATATGGGTACTGGGAACTGAACTCAGGTCCTCTGAATGAGCAGTACATGCTCTTAATGGCTAATCCATCTCTCTAGCCTCTGTAATTTTTATTTTAATCTAATATCATAATATTATGATACAATGTAGTAGATAAAAATCCAGAGACCCAGATTCTGGGCCCATTTTACATTAACCTGCTAGTAAGTTTTGGTAAGTTACCTCTCTGATCCTCAGGGATTTTGTTTTTTGGTTGGCTCTAATCTGAACATATATTTTTAAAATAGTGTACATAGGCCAGGTGTGGTGGCACACGCCTTTAATCCCAGCACTTGGGAGGCAGAGGCTGGCAGATCTCTGGAGTTTGAGGCCAGCCTGGTCTACAAAGTAAGCTCTAGGATATCCAGGGCTGTTAAACAGAGAAACCCTGTCTTGAAAACAACAACAAAAAGTATGATTTGTCTAAGCAGGGGGTGGGGTGGCACACACCTTTAATCCCAGTACTGGGGAGGCAGAGGCAAGTGGAGCTCTGTGAGTTTGAGGCCAGCCTGGTCTACAAAGTGAGTTCCAGGACAGGCTCTAAAGCTGCAGAGAAACCGTCTCAAAACATAAACAAACAAACAAACAAACAAACAAACAAATAAATAAATACTGTGTACATGTGTATCATTGCTTCGGAGTGTCCTCTAAGCAATATGTACTTTTCAGGTTGTAAGTTTTTGTAGCCTCAAGGTGTCCCCAAAACACGAGGCTGGTTGATCTATAAGATAGTGCGGCAATGGTGCTGTATAACCTCTGGATGTTATCATGAAGGGCATTGAGGCTTCTGTGTTATGTTGAGGTCACTTATTCAGGGATAGTCAGCAATGATGGGACATTCCAGGAGCTTTGGGAAAAGGTACATGTAGTGAGCAAGTAAGGGCCTTGCCTGTATCCAGTACTGACATACCGTGGTTCAGTACTACCTTGAAATTAGATGCCAGTCAAGAATATCACAATCACATTCTCAGACATCCTTGACCAATGACAGACTCTGATGTAGATCCACCCGGAATTCCAGATACCAGCAACTCCGTGAAAGGAAAGTTTATGTTTGTTAGGAACAACAAAAAAGGGCTTTGAAACTGTGTTACAGGCCCTGCTGGGGAGGAGGCTATGGGAAAAGATGCAGCTGGCTCCATGCCCTGGTTCCTCCCTGACTTGGTCCACAACAACTTAGCCTTTATCTGCAGTTTATACACTGAAGGTCCAGGCAGAATTTTTCAGAATAAAGTCTGCTGCCAAAGTAAAACTGAAAACAATGGTTTGGAGAAACATCAGATTAGATGTTCTCTCTGATTCTTACTATCTCTCACATCCTGTGATTGTATTGAACTATTTCTATGAAACAACCTTTATAAAAGAACATCATGGGCAGCCTTTTCACCAGCACTCATTCCTTGTCACTAAATAAAATCCTAGAGATGAAAAATCAAGTTTATCAGGAGCTGCTCCTTCCTGTGGATAAGTTTGGCAGAGCTCAGCCCACAGGTATGGTGCTGTTTCTACAGAGGAAAGAGCCCTTCCTGGGCACGGCTACACCCCTGGGTACCATGTGAGCTGTAAAGGGACCGTGGGTTTGCTTCTGTTGTGTTTGGTTATGATAATGATCTATCAGGAATAACAGCTGACATTTTATTAGATATGTGTGTGTGTGTGTGTTGCATATGGAGGTCAGAGGACAACGTGTGGGAGTCAGTTCTTTCCTTCCACCATGTATGTCCCAGGGATCACACTCAAGTTATCAAGCTTGGCAGCAAGCACCTTGACCTACTCAACCATTTCCCTGGCCTGGAAGCCATGTTTGAATAGCTGTGTGCCTGATGTTTTGGAAGGGGTTTAATATTCATGACATCACTTAATTCTTATGTCCACTCTAAGACAAACATTTTACAGACCGGCAGTCAGAACAAGTGGAATTGTAGTACAAAGAATGTCGTGACAGAACCCTTGGCCTTGAATATGGGCTGGCACAAGTGAACATACTCCTCTTAGGGTTTGAAATACACCGGGGGTTTAGCCCCTTTCACTTACTGACAGTGCTTTTTGTCTTAAAACAAAAACTCTCTTCCTAATGTAGCACTGGCAGTTAGAGAAGGTGGAACCTGCCTACTCCAGCAAGGGAAACTGGACCCCTCTGGTACCAGAAACAGGGCTCAGACCAAGGGCCACTCAGTAGCCTATGCAGGTAGAGCTCATGTTTTGAGGTTCAGAACCTAGTTCCTCCTCTGGAGAGGCCTAGCAACCGCTGCAGCCCAACTCACCTTCAGGAGTGTCATAAATCCCAGGCACATGGAAAGCAGTCACTGGACATGAGCAGCTGGTCTATAATCATTCAGCAAACAAAGCCAGGAACAGAGCCGCCAGCTTTATGAAGCCTCAGGTCACACTGCGCATCCGTCTCTCCTGCCTTGGGTCAACTCAATCCCGGATGAGGAAATGCTGCCACAGAAGCCAGCAGGAGCATGAGGGCCCCAAACCTACTCCGTAACCCCAGTGTTCACCATCTCCAGCTGACGTCAGCTTCTTGTGCCTTTCTTCCCTGTCTAGATGACAGGCTTCACAAAAGCCTTGTTTCCCTCAGGTAGAGCCGCCTTTTCATTTTCCTTCATAGGGAGGAGGACCACCCAAGTAAAATGTGACATCCAGGGGCTTTGTGTCCTAGCAGAAAGCCCTGGCTGCAGCAACACTCACCCAGAAAACTTTTAAACTTAAAAATCCCTGGGTATAACCTGGCCAGACTGCTCAGTCTCCAGAGGCAAGATCCTGACACCCTGTCAGCTTACCATGTCACCAGAGTGTAGCCAGGGTGTGACCCCCCCCCCCTAACAACCCTAACCCTAAGTGGTAAAGTGCTAGGGTGTGGGTCCTCATGTTGTTCACAGCTCCCCAGTCTGTGCTTGGGTACTCAGGGAGGGCAGGCTGGAGTGGGACAAAAGGCGTCTACTGTTCACAGAACAAGAACAAAATGGAACATCACCAAATTCACAAAAGCAATTTTTATTTGAAGCAAAGAGAAGTGTGACCCAAAGGATTACAGTTCTGAGCACTAAAAACTGAACTGTTAGTGGCACTACTTGAACTACTAATCTTGCTTCTCTTTGGTCGGAAAGGTACTGTGTTAAATGTTCTCCAGGTGGGTAAGAAGAAAGACCAAGAAAGGCTGAAGAAAACCCCTCAGCTACTGACACTGCTCTCCAGAGACTCTCGTGGTCTGATGGGCAAGGCTCCACCAGTGCGGAGGGACACAGGCCACACGACACCTCTCAGGACAGATGAAGCAAGAACTTGGGGTAGAGCAGGCATCCACAGCTTCAGACTTCCGCATGGAAAGGGTAATCCTTGTGTTTAGCACAGCTGTCAGGAAAGAACACACGGACACTCTCAAAAACTGCCTTCCCTTACTTATCTACTGTACATGTGTGGGTGTACATACTACAGGGCCATGTGGGAGGTCAAAGGACTACTTGTATGGGTCAGTTCTCTCCTTCTACCATTTCGGTCCTGGGCATATAACTGTTCATCAGGATTGGTTCCAAATGCCTTAATAAACCCAACTATCTTGCTAGCTCTCAAGGAAAAGATCTTGACTGTAATACCACACAGAGAAATGATGTCTCATCTTGAGCTGAGCCTCAGAGACAAGAAGCCAGTCAGTCCTAAGAGTCTTCTGATCACACACACACAGTGAGAGAGCTACTCAGCCTCTGGGCTCCTCTTGTCTCGTAATGTCATGAACTGGCATGCCTGTGAGAGACTGCACCAGCACTAGGCCTGGGGGCAGCAAGACCTGATTCTTGCCTCCTAGTAACTCGGACTAGCTGGCAGGATCATGTAACATCATATCATCTTCCTCTTGTTTTTAAAGACAGGGCTTGGTGTAGTCAGGATGGTCTCAAACACTAATAGCCGAGGGTGACCTTGAACTTCACATCTTTCTGCCTCCAACTCCCAAGTGCTGGGATTATAGGCATGTGACACCCACCCACCTCATCTGATCACCCTGAACACAGGACAAAAAGAGCAGAGATAATGAGGCAACAGAAGGGTTTAAAAGCTGTAGAAAACTGAATCCCAAAGGGCAACTTAAACAGCTGCTGCTCCCAGGAGAGAGGAAAGGGCACTTCCTTGTCATCTGGAGCAAACTGATTTGCTGCAGGAACCAGGGGAGAGGCTGGCCTGTAGCCGAGGCTCACAGTAGGGCCAGTGGCTTATACTAGGAAGAAAAAGACACGAACACTGGAAAAACCGGACAGGCAGGGTGTCAAAGCCCAAACACACGCACATACATACTTGCATACACATGAAAAAATGAAAAACCCAGTAAGTTCTGCAATGAGAATCAGAGACGAGAGTATGAAGTCCCAGGTGGCTCCTGCTCTCTGGAGTTGGAAGGGCAGGAGGGTAAACCAAATTTAAAGAAACATTGTTATGTTACTCCTCAGAAGATGCACGTGGTTGGTGTTATTATCTCAAGTGGTCCTTCCCTTCCAGGACTTCTAAGTCAGTGGCTCTCAACCTTCCTAATGCTGCCACCTTTAATACAGCTCCTCATGTTGTGGTGACCCCAACCATAAAATTATTTTCACTGATACTTCATTACTGTCATTTTGCTACTGTTATTAATCATAATGTAAATACCTAACATGCAGGATATCTGATGTGACCCCTGTGAAAGGGTCGTTTGACCCACAGGTTGAGAACCACTGTTCTAAGCAAAAGGGCATTGTTCACTTCATTTCTTCCCATCCCCTAATGCAGTTCTTCTTTGATAAGCATCAGAGGTCAAGGGTGAGCCAGGCCTGGGCATGTTACTGTCACTGAACACTCGACCACTCATAAGCTCTCCTGACCCGCCTTTCTTTTCGTCCTGATGAGTCAGACAACAGCAGGACAGGCTCAGGGTAACAGTGTGTGTCCATGGGAGGGCTGGCATGTGACAGTTAGGAAAAGTTTACTAGGAGGTCTGAGAACCTTAGAGCCAGCCTCTTCCTCCCCACCCCAGACCACTCACTATTGCTAATGCACAGCTGTTTCTAGAACAGCCCTGAAAGGTGGAAGGGAGGGAAGCAGATACGAAGGGTCAGTTAGAAAGCACATGGTTTGTCCATCCCCAAACCTTCAACGTAAACATCAGCAGTGGCAGGGGAAATGCAAGACTGAGTGACTACTACAGGTTCTAAGAACAGAACGGATGCCACAGGCAGGTGATTCACTGTTCTCTTGCCCATTAGATCCAAAACAACAACAACAAAATGATTTTCACGTTAAGAGGTTAAGTGTCATTAATATAAAATTAGGAAGGGTCCTAGTTGGGACTCCTGGGCTGGCTGTTTACGGCCTACTTAGAACCTGAGGCCCCTGTGACAGTAGCATGCAATAGGCAATCTCAGCCTGAGTCACAGACGTTACCGCCTTAGGCACATGTGATGGTAGAGGCTGCAGCCACCCTGTAAACCCTGAGGTATGCAGACAGCAAGAGCAAGAGTGTGGGTGAGAATCAAGGCTAGCATTAGAGCCAGCAGGGACACAGAGGTTACTTGCTTTTTTTTTAAGATTTATTTATTTTATGTATATGAGTGCTCTATCTGCATATATGACTTTATGCTAGAAGAGGGCATCAGATCCCATTATAGAAGGTTGTGTGCCACCATGTAGTTGCTGAGAATTGAACTCAGGACCTCTGGAAAAGCAGCCAGTGTTCTTTTTTTATTGTTGTTGTTTTCGAGACAGGGTTTCTCTGTGTAGTTTTGGTGCCTGTCTGGGATCTCGCTCTGTAGACCAGGCTAGCCTTAAATTCAGAGATCCGCCTGGCTCTGCCTCCACAGTGCTGGGATTAAAGGTGTGTGCCACTGCCGCCCGGCCAGCCAGTGCTCTTAACTGCTGAGCCACCTTCCAGTCCCCCAGAGATTAGAAGTAAACATGTTTCCAGGGACTTGGAGTCCAAACCCCATTTCAGAGGGAAGGTAGGAAACCAGCAAAGGTAAAGTGGAAGGGTCCTTGGTCACTAAGTGGCATTTTTGAGTCATGGGGCGATTTGGTGTCACAACCGGGGCAATCCTGAGAACAGCAACAGTCTTCCTACCAAACTATTAGGGTCTTTTAAGTCAATTAAGTCACATCAAATTGTCCTAGGAAAGTGGGCACCAGATGAGCCCCTGGGGTCATCTGAGTTCAGAAAAGCAACTGAAATGTCAAGGTTGGGCAGCTGTGCTCTAGGCAGGAGGAAGAGACTGGACAGGGCTTTTGGCGGCTCTCCTCCCCTGGCTTCCTGCGGCGCTACCTGCTCTGCATGGATCAGAACAAGGTCTGTGTGACAGCAGGGTGGGCTGCAAGGAGAGCTCTCTGGGGCCTGAAGAGAAGCCTCTTACTCTACAACACTGGGTGACATCGAACAGTCGGCACACTGACTCACTCACCTCATCAAGGCACACACCCTCCAGTTCCTGTTGTAGCTGAGTAGAGTGGTCATATCCTCCTTGCTCAGCTCGAAGTCAAAGACCTTACACACAAACAAGAAAGGAAAAAAAGCAATGAGAGCAGACAAAACGGTGAAGTTCAGATGGTTCCCACTGCCCGGAGTGCACAGGCACGACAGGAAATGGAACTTCAACAAGACTGTTAGTTACTCTCCACAAGATGCACACACTTCCAGCTCTATCTGAAAAGGCCTTTCCCTTCCAGAATTTCCAAGCAGAGGGCACTGTTCATTCTTGTTACACTAAGGCGTTCCACTGTGATAAACACCAGGGGAAATTTTAATGAGTAGCCCATCTGCTTCCATTCACCATGAAGCAGAGGAAGGTGTTTCAACAGCTGGAACACTCAGTCATCTGTGAAGTGATGTGTGAGATGAGACAAAACCGCCAGGCTGTCTAGAGGCACCGAAATGCATTCCTGCTGGGGCACTGAAGGATAATGCCTTGTGGAGCGAGGGTGTGAGATGGCCTAAGAAAATACCTAAGGTTTGACAGAGCACGAAAGGCAGATTGGGATAATGGCGTCATTTCCATGAAGACAAAAGAATACAGGAATATGTAACAGGCCCCCAGACCTTAGCACAACTGACTCCATGATGGAAGTACCATTCAGGCCATAAAACTCAGCATGTAGACAGCACCACCAGCCAAAACAAAGTCTAATGCATCAAAGTCCGTAGTTCTGGAAAAGTCTCTACATGTACTAACCTTGTTTTCTTCCTTCTGCAGTTCTGCTTCCTGACAACTGTTCCTGTAACTGAACCTAGGATGTAGTTTTGTGCTTAAAAACTCACCCTGAGAAAGGGATGGGGCTACAATGGGATTCTGAACACTTAGTGTAGTTGTGGGCTGGCTAGTGAAGACTTTCTTTTGGCTTAACCCCACGATCAAGGAGCCTTCTCTGGCAGATACCCCACAATAGAACACAGAGAAGAATTTAGGGTGTAAGGCGGGCATGGAGACAATTAGGCCAGATGGCCGTTGGCAGCACTGGGGCTTGGAAATGGACTCACACCCAGACAACCCATTCCACTTGGCTCCTGATCACAGAGTGTGCAGGACAAGATTCTGCTACATACTCTTGTGATTACAGCCATGGAAAAATATGCAAAGAATGCACAGGAAGACGGAAAAAACAAAAACACCAGGTTAGTATTTTGAGATTTGTCATCTACCTTTCTTTTCTAATACTTCAGAAATGAAATATGAGGTGAGTGGCTAACCCATCTCGAGCAGGACAGGCCTTTCTTCCCACATCTTTACACAGTAAAGGTCATGGTCATGGTCTGGGAGGAGGTATGACTAGTTGTTACATCATCAGAACCACCAACCCTGGCCTGTGGGGCTGACTGATGAAGAGCTACACTTCTTGGTGCTGCCACACTTTGAACGAGACCTCAGCAGAGGACAGAGGCTCGTGGGACACCAGGACTGTCCTGGAATAGCTCTTCTCCCAGCTAGCCCTCTCACCTGGTAGCCTGAGCTGGGCAATGGGGGTGAGGGAGGGTGGTGGTGGTAGATTCTGAATGCCCACACGCCTGGTGCCCAGACAGTCCCAAGCCCTGTTCATGACTACTTAGGCACCTCACAGAGTTAGTGGGTCAGCATGTACCTAGAAGGCCCTAGTAGTCCACGGACTCACCACTAGCATAGCAATGTCCCCCAAGCACTTACCGTGGAACCTGGCACTAGGAAGTGTTGTGTGTGCATCAAGACCTTGAGCTTCCCAACAGCTCTCAAAATGGGTATTACATGTGAGTTCAGTCCAAGACACACAGCTGGGGAAGGAAGAGGAACCTGAGGCCCCCACCCCACATACCATGGAGGGAAGCCAAGTCTGCCAGCTGGGATCTTACCTTCAAGTTCTCAGTAATTCGTGCTGGTGTCACAGACTTGGGGATCACCACCAAGTTCCTCTGTATGGGGAACCGGATCAGCACCTGTGGGTCCAGAGGTGCTGAGTGTGTACACATACCAGGCACTGTGTTATAATCTCACAGTCACAACTGCACAGGTAAAGAGATTCAGAGACACCTAGTGACACCCACCAGTCAGGGTTGAATCAAATCCAAATCTGACTCTAGAGTCCTGCTCTATCGATGGCTCCAGGCATATCACAAAGCCAAAGTAACTCACTGCCTGGGATTCACACTACCCACTCAAGAAAGAACATCTCCCACACTGCAGATAGTAAGGGCTCTTCTATCTGTCCTGGGATGAACTTTCACAAACACTAGTAAGTGGTGTGTCGATGTCTAAAGACAGCAAGGGCAGAAACTATTATTCCAAGACTACATGGAAATTAATCCATTTAAACCCAGATCTGTGTCCTTAACATTGCATTCTGGGAATACAAACCACACTTCCAGAGAGCACTTCATGGGCTCTGCTCCCTCCACTCCTGACTAACAGGGACCACCAGGAGTGTAGTTCAGGCAACAGTCTCGAGTACCTGAAGTGGCCATACCTGGGCTGTAGTTTTATTGTACTTGGATGCAATTGCCTTAATCCGGGGATCCTCCAGGAGAGAAGGATCTTCTGGCTTGGCCCTGGAACAGAGAAACTATGTGAGATCAATAATCTTAACTATTGCCACTCAAGGCAGCTGACCACTCTAGCCCTGACCCTCCCTTTGACTTCTGGGTGGTTGACAGGCTCCTGGACTGAGGCTGGGTCATGATCCACCTGCTGAGCCTTTGTACAAGAGTGTTCATCAACCTCCCAGAGAAGGTCTGCACGGCAGCACAGATGCATTCTGTGACATTCAATCACTGCTTTCAGTCATTTCTAATTTCCAACAGCGACCCCATGGAAGCTCACCAGGGCCTGTCAGGAGAGCCAAGGGGACTGTACGCAGTCACCACGATGCCTTTGGAGTGGCAGTACTCAATCAGCTTCTCCTGAGTTAGGTACGGGTGGCACTCGATCTGCAACACAAGCAGAAAGGTTGACTGTGGCAGTAGACCCAGTTAATGTGACATGGTCAAGTCCCTTCTCCCCCGAAACAGAAATGTCCGCCTCCCAGATAAGTTGTAACAACTCTGCAATTTCCCAGCTGGTGGCCTTCACATTAAGAATGATGATTTTATTACCAATGCTCTATGGCCATAAACCTTTAAGGCGTTCTCTGGCCTTGGCCACTTACCAACTGATAGAAGCTGGCAGATCTCGCTAGCTGCCCACTGCTCATGTCAGAAGCCACATCTTTGCTGGCTAGCCTTAAGTCCTATCCCTGCACAGCTTCCACTCCCAGATGTGCCTGTCTGTCTGTCTGTCGTGATAAATCAGATCTCAGGATTCCCTGGGTGATGTGGACCACAGGTAAAAGCCAGGACTAGCTGATAAAACTGCACGGCAGCATCCCTCCTGGGGGAGGCTCACCTGGTTAACTGCAGGCTTATATTTTAAGCCAGGTTTGTTTAAGATCCTCTCAATCTGAAGAGGGTTGAAGTTGGAGACACCAATCGATTTCACCAAACCTTCATCCACCAGCTGTTCCATGGCCTAGAAAGAAAAGAGAGATCTATCTGGGTGCCAAATGAATCCCAAAAGAACAGGGACTAGAAGCAAGTTTGTGTCCAGAAGTTTAACAGACTGTGACTGTGTCCTCCCCATGCACAGCCAGCTTTCAGAAGCTGAGAGAAGGCCATGACTGTCTTTTAGGAGACTAAACAGATAACCATGGAGGCAGGATGATTTATACACGGTAAGAGGTGGCAGAGCAGACCGCTCATATCTGGCTCACATGCAAGAACAGGATACCAGCAATAAATAAGGAAGGGTCTCAGCCAGAGTCATCTTACCGTCCAAGTGTCCACAAAATCGGTGTCACTGGGAATCACATTTCCTGATGCATCCAGTGGGAAATAATCAGGCCCAGGCTGTCATTAACAATAAAAACACACATATGCAAAGTGATCAGTAACAGTTCTTCACGGAGCCATCTTCATCTTCAGTATTACAAACACTGTGGAAGATGGTGAGAGGCAGAGCTGACAGCCAGGATGAAAAGGACACCAGACAGTGACCCCAGTGAAGGTCCCTGTTATGACTGGACCGCTGAGGCTGTCAGATGGAGATTCGGACATGCTCAAGTCGGAGACTAATCCTGCCATGGGGAAGAGATGTAGACAGGGAAAGTGCTCAGGGGCTCATGTCTCAGCTAGCTCTCAGGCCTCTAAAACTATCATCCTGCCCATGCCTTACGTGCTGGTCATTAAAAGAACAAAAACAAAACAAAAAAAACAAAGGTGAAAATCAAGTCCCTCAGGCCCTAAGATACCACAGTGAGCTAAAATAGAGCTGAAGGATAAAACCCATAACCTTTCAATCTGGGTAACCATGCAGAAAAACAAGCCAGGGGCTAGAGGCAGAAAATGTAGTGATTCTGAGTTCTGCAGTGCAAAGAACCAGGCTGTGAATGTGTATTTACAAAATGAGAAGGAACTCATGTGTATGAGCATTATGTGCATATGCCTGGAGGAGGAAGGGCAGCGGAGGCTGACTGTACCCACAGCTGTGTGCAGTAGGAACAACAGTAGCCACATTAGCCATATTCATCACCAGTTTTAAATTCTGGAAGCACCAAGTGAGAACAGTGCTGCTCCCCAAACTGCAAAGGGTGCATGTGAGTCACAGGTGGTTCAGATGGTGTAGGAAAGGCATGAGGCTCGTTTCTGATACATTATGGGTGATGATACTGATGCTGGTCCGAGGCCCACACCTCCAGGAGCGGAGGCAAGAAGAGTCAACCACCTGTAATGTGCTGACAAGGAAGCTAAGGCCCTGTCCTTACCTTGAAGCCTGTTGGCCAGTGAATAAGGTAGAGGTCCAGGTAGTCCAGCTGCAGGTCGCTGAGCGTCTTCTGGCAGGCTCCTTTCACCATGCTCTTGTCGTGGAACGTGCACCACAGCTGGACCAGCAAAGGTACATCTTAGCCCTGCCATGCAAATGCCTCTTCCCGGCTGGGAGCCACACAGCTCCAAGGCAGAGGACACACTCCTCTCCCCATAACCATGACACTAGCAGAGGCTGGAGAGTTCCTAGTTCATACTGTGGACCCCAACTTTCCAAAGGCAAGTGGGATGGTCAGGTCCAGGGCACCTCACAAAGACCAAACAAGGCGTAACTACAGAACTGAAGGTGATAGCCACATGCTCTAAGTCTACTTCCCTGCCAAGCTGGTTCACATGGAGCCAGCCTCACCCTCCAATCTAAGCTCCTTAGTGCACCCACAGCCTCTGGCTAAAAATACAGGCCAGCAGTGAAACCCTGTCTGTAAAGGGGAACTATGTTCTGTCCCTAAAGAAACTCCTTAAAAACGAAGAGTCAACCCCCAACCAGTCTCATCAGCACAGGGCTCTCTATAGGTACAACAGAGAGACATACAGGCGGAAGACAAACACCAGGTCCCCCTGTGGGCTTGAGTTGGACCTGGAAGAATCACCTACCCAGAGCTAACTGCCATCATGGTAAGTGTGGACTGGACTGGCAGCTAGGTCCCCCTGGTGCAATCGGACCCCAGGATCCTGACAGGTCGGTACCTTGCTGACGATGAAGAGCTCCTGGCGCTTCACCACCTGCTCCTTGAGCTTCTCCTGGAGAGCCACTCCCACCTCCTTCTCATTCTGGTACACCTGGGCGCAGTCAATGTGGCGGTACCCAAAGTCAATGGCAACCTTCACGGCCTCAGTCACCTGGCCAGGAGGGGACTGGAAAGGAAGGAATATAAACCATGAGATTAAAAACAAAACAAAACGGGGCAGAGTCTGCAATAGGCCAACGGAAAGCAGTGGAACCAATGGTCCTGGATCAGGCTCTGGTTCGGCCATCACACATTCGTGTGGTAGCACTCCACAGTCAGCCCATTACTTCACCTTAGCAGAGCCTGACAGCCACTTGCTAGCTTCACAGATTGATGGAAGCCTGGGACATAGGTATGATCCCATCCCTCTGGAGGCAGAGGCCAGCCTGGACTAGACAATGAGGGCATGTCTTAAAAGCAATCCCCCACTAGCTGAAATTGAAGGTAATGGAGGACACCATTTCATTGAAATAGTTAGGCATTTATCATACAGCAAGATCTCAATCAACTGCTGCTGACTCGGTGGATGAGAACCCAGCCTAGGAGGCAGACATGGAGAGATGGCCCCGCAGAGGTATTAGCAGACAGAAGTGAGTGGGAAGCCTGGCCAGTCAGCAGGACGAGCCTGCATGGCCCTGAACTTCACCAGCCCCCAGACTGCACAACAATGTTCCTATCTCCTGGCTGTTCCTGCCTAGACTGGAGGGCTGAACAAGACACTGTGTGGGGCACTACTGAATGAACACAGCACATTCCTTTTGGAGAGCTGGGGCAGAAGCAAATGAAAGGAAAACTCCCCAGGGCCACCTGCCAACATCTATTTTGTCTGGAGCCTTGCGAACAAAACAGTCTGGGGAAAACATGGAACACCAGAACAAGTCTATCACCAGCACCTGCTGGCAGTGGGGCTTGCTCCTCACCCAGCAGGGGAGGAATCTGCCTGCTGGAGGGGCCACGCCATTCCTCTTTACCCTGCTTTATTCTATTCCTCTTGTTTCCCTGGAGGATGACCTAATGGTGCATTCGTGGCTTCTCTCCACCCTTCCGTGGGTGGCTGAAAGAACTATCTCAGCATATGTAGCAGGCTCCTCCACCACGGGCTCTCGGGGGCACCCAGACATAGCCATGGCTGATATTAGCTGTGAGGGGAAAGCGCATCCCTGCCTGAGAAAGCCAATGTAAGAGGGGCCGGGTGAGTTGGGGCTCTGCCTCATGGCACATGTTGAACTTTTACCAGGAATTATGGCACTTTCGCTGCCTCTTCTCTTAAAGGCCCCCCTGCTTGCCTGGTAGTGAGCTTGCCTGGGGCTTGGCAGCACCTGGCTTTGGATAGAGTGCTGGGCACAAGGCCCAGGATGGGCAAAGCCAAACAACATCTGCCATGGCCACTCATGCATAAACAGGAACACACTTGAGCCAGGCTATGAGACTCCATCTCTGGACCTGCACTCACCTGCTAAGGGCCCTCCTCAGCTAGAGCCCTTTGCTGGGAGAATGCAGGCTTGCAACTCCTTGAAAGAATGGGGCCAAGAATGACTGAATCCTGGTGACCTTAATTTCTTACTCCAAATGGAGTTCCAAGCGTGAATCCAGTGGCTGTCATGGGTATCGTCAATGAGCCCCCACCCCAACAAAACTTCTGTGCTTGTTATCTGCTTATGGTTAACTTGACCGTTCTGTTCCTGAGAGCTAGAGTGCAGACAATAATGAAGGTTGCCAGACAACTAGACCAAACTAAAATCCACAGACAAATCTGTGTGATGTTTTCATGGGAAGATAAAGACAGAGAAAAGCTAGACAGGCAAGAGATCAAGGAGAAAGCCTGTTTCCAGAGGTGTCCTTCTCCACACACAGAACCCTGGTGGCTTAGTAAGCAGACTTCTATCTGCCACATCCACAGGCCTCTGACAGAAACCCCACGGAATGATCACAATGTGCCACCTTCGATGCCCTACCCACAGTCACCACAAGAGCACTTTCCATTGTTGGCTCAGAAACCAGCCTCACTTGTTTTGATGGGGTAAGTTCATCTGATAGCTCAATAACCTACACAGTAATTCCAAGAGATAAAGTCTGACCCTCAAGAACGACCCCTCCCCCAGCCTTACCATGCTGAAAGCCCTAACCTGGTTCAGCAACAACACTAATAAAATGTGCTCTACTGTAACAAATCAATAAACCCGCCCTGATTTTAAGACATGGCTCCACCCAATAGATGTGGGTCCAGGACTGGCCCTGCAGGCAGGATTTATTTGACTACTTTTGATCTTGAAGATGGAGAGGTTAAGGTGTGTAGCCTGGTCACTGGCAGGCAGCCAGGAAACCAAACTCCTATTTCAATGGCCACAGCTCTTCCCCGACCCCAGAACGGTCACTGGAAGACTGTTTTAACTCAGCAAGTGGCAGGAAGACTATTGCGCATTTCTCTTCTAGGGGCAAGTACTACCCCAAAGAGGCAAAAGTCAGACTTGAAAAGAAAACCTGTCACCGCTTAAGAATGGCATGTGACCCTTCGAAAGGGCTACAGGGCATGTGCACATATATAGCAGTTTCACCTGAGATACCAAGATCTGGTTGCAATTAGGCCAAAAGAATCTCAAAAGACTCCTGGCTGGGAGGCACAGGGAACATTAACTGGAAAAAGACTGAGAACACAGTTGTCCCTCTGTTCCTGGCTGCAGTCCTAGCCTACATGTGGAAGAAACAATGGCCATGTCCTTACAAAGATTTTCAAATAGGTCAAACCATCAGTACAGGATGCTGGTCTGTATCAGAGGTTAGCTCTCTCTTACAGGCCTCCTGGCCATACGGGTCTATT